>JAOTOM010001806.1:0-80728 GCA_034440615.1 Ashinkailepas kermadecensis | reverse complement strand
GATTTTGTGGCGACAGATAACCTGTGAAGCCCGTTGATTGGTTTGATCGGTTTCCAATTGGTCCAAAAATGGGCATATTTTTGGTGATTCTCTTGCATATATATTTTCACTTTATCAATGATTAAGTATAACTTTGCGGCGATCATACTCAGGTAGCTGAGGCTTGGTGACACGGAAAAAATTGAGTGGGACAAATCGCTACTTTTCAGAAATTGGGGGACATGTCCCCTTAGCCCCCCAGTGGTTACATCCATGTGTGTGTGTGTGTGTGTATGTTTGCATGTGTAGGTGTGGGTCAAACTCTCTAGCCCGGGTCAGATGCCCGCTGCACCTCCAGCACATCGTCCTGCGCCAGGTACGCTATCATGCTGGCAAGTTTGACAAACCCAGGTAAACTATTGATGCAATTATCGGTGTCGCACATACCTGCATAACGCGCCGTGGCATGCACACAGGGCGATGTGAATGATAATGGATCTGACATTGTCGAATGCCATCCACGGTTTTGTGTATTCTGTTGTGTCGCCTTTCGCCATTGACGCAGTGTTTCGAAATATATCGTTCGTCAGCCCAGCGAGAGATCGCGATGCGTGTCACGTTTTTACGCTGGATTTCGAGCGCATGATCGTGTGTTTATTTTAATTTTATAATTTTGTATTGTGTCACCCTGAAGGCCTGTGGCCGAGACGTTGGTGACTTGTTTATTCATGATAATATTGTTTTATCATTGTGCCACTTATGCATAGCTTGTCGAAATATAATTCATATATATATATATATATATATATATATATATATATATATATATATGGGTGTTGTTTCATGGCAATTATTCGGGGCAATGTGCTACAGAATTGATGAACGTATAAGATGCAGCTGTTTAACACACGCACCGAAGGGGAAGGGGTGGAATCCGCCCAATTCCGAGGATTTTTTTTTGTGTTGCGTTATCTAATAAACAGGCCTGGTGACTTCGTTAAAGATTGATAAACCATGCTATGCGACAAAAAGTCGAAATCCGTGAGTAAATATAAGAATTTCGTGGGTGTCAAATCGACCGACCGGGCGACGGCCGGCGAACGTTCGAGGTCGCAAAGGCTTCGTCGGTGCGGTGGAGAGGCGGTGCGATGAGGCAGGCGATTACACGACCTCATTTGATCTTAAAGGCCTGGAACCATTCAAATTGTATTGAAACGAGTTCACTACAAACATAATCTACAGTCCAAATTGTGTACCTATAGCTTCGCGTGTAAAGAAAGCATACGACCTTCAATATACCAGGAGGTGCTGAGTTGACATTAAAAGTAACGTTAAGGATTATACTTTATTACTCAACGTTTCGGCCAGGGCCATCGTCAGGAGTGATATAAAAATGTCAAGTTTTAACAATTGAAAAAAAAAGCACGCCAGCAAAAAAAGCGTGCAAAAGACACGTGGAATGCGGGAAAGCCTCCTCAGTGGTGCAGACACTTAAAAAAACTCCTAATCAGAAACAAACTATGCCAAGATAGAATCCTCTGAGGAAGCCCGAGCCGATGGTCCATATACATATCGATACATACACTCACGCACATATATAGACATAGATCCAATATAACGCGTAATACATAAAATATAATTTGTGTTTATGTAATTTAAGTGATATACCAAGACGTCGTTTGCGTGTTTAGTTGCGGCCGTAGATTACGTATGTGTAGAGATTCGAGGACCTTTAGATCAGCGTTGTCCCTGGCTGTTGCTAGAATTTCTACTTTGAAGTTTGTGTTAGTGTTGCTGTGTTCCATGTTATAATGTTTGTCGATCATGTGTTCGCCTAAAGGTGTGTATGCTCTCCGAAGTGTGGCATCTCCCAAGTGCTCATTGTACCTATCCCTGATACTACGTTTGGTTTCACGGACATAAAATATTCCAAGACAGCGGTTGCACGTTATTTTATAAACTACGTTTTTCGCGTGCATCTACCTTTGAGCCCGTTGATACAGGTGTGGCACGTTCTTCTACCAGCAGGGCATGGCGGCATTTCTAGGGCTGAGCGGACCAGGTAAGATTTCAGCGCAGGTCCGCTAGTCCAGGCTACCCTAACATGGTTTAGATGAGACGAACGGATGGCTGCGTTTACCTGTCGAAATAGTTGGTCATCGACAAATGGAAGTCTCATGTAAACATAGTTGGGATTACTACCCGCTCGATGCCGACGTTGCCCACTTATCCTATTCCTGTTGTGAGGGTGAACAGCACGAGCGGCGGAGTGTACCCGATGTGCTGGGTATCCGTTTTCCAGGAAAAAGAGTTGTCATCTTCGCAAGGCTCCGCTCGCATGAAATAGTATCGGAGGAGACTCGTGCTGCTCTCCTCATTTGGGATGTTAAAACGGCCTTTTTAGTAGCCATCGGGTGGGCCGAATCATAGTCTAAGATGATGGGGGCTGCCATAGGTTTGAAGTACAGTTCGGTGGTGTAGCTCCCATCAGCCTGAACTACAAACAACGTATCAAGGAAAGGAATCGAACTGCTATGACCAGTGTGTTCTAAGGTGAACTTGATGCTGGAGTGTTGTTGGTTAATTTCTGCAAAGAAGTCGAGCAGAGAGGCCAAGCCATGTGTCCAAACACCAAAAATATCGTCTATATACCTCATGTAGAGAGCTGGTTTCAAATCATATGAATCTAAGAAGATCGACTCAAGGCGGTGCATAAAAGCAATCGCTAAAGGAGGTGCACATCGGTTACCCATAGCCACTCCTTTTGTTTGCTTGTACATGGAGTTACCGAAACGTATGAGGTTATTGCTGAAAATATGTGTTAGTAATTTCACACAGTCCTGTACCCCAATCCCGAAAAGACAAATGTCATCCAGATTGTCCTCGATTAGACGAATCACAGCATCTATTCCCTCCTTTATCGGAATGCTGCCATATAAATTCTTCACGTCCATGGTGAAAACAATACTGCCTTCCGGAAGTTTGGTAGGAAACGTTTCTTTCACCCTCTGTAGGTACGACTCCGTGTTTGTCAGATGGGCGGGAACCAACGCTAGTATCTGGACCAGAATCTTGCTCAAGAACCAAGATAACTTGTCTAGGGGGTCACCACTCGCCGACACTATAGGGCGCAGTGGAACCTCTAGTTTGTGGTTTTGGGGAGCCCGTATAATTCCGCTGTGCGGCTGGAATGAGGAACGAGAGATAACACTGTATCTTTATGTAACTTCCCTGATAAAGTTTCCTTGATAATAGTACATGTTTCGATTTCGAGACGTTTGGTAGGGGTTTGGTTGGGAAGAAATGCTCTGATACTCGTCCGTTATTTTCCTGGCCTTATACGGGCTCCCCAAAAACCACAAACTAGAGGTTCCACTGCGCCCTATAGTGTCGGCGAGTGGTGACCCCCTAGACAAGTTATCTTGGTTCTTGAGCAAGATTCTGGTCCAGATACTAGCGTTGGTTCCCGCCCATCTGACAAACACGGAGTCGTACCTACAGAGGGTGAAAGAACCGTTTCCTACCAAACTTCCGGAAGGCAGTATTGTTTTCACCATGGACGTGAAGAATTTATATGGCAGCATTCCGATAAAGGAGGGAATAGATGCTGTGATTCGTCTAATCGAGGACAATCTGGATGACATTTGTCTTTTCGGGATTGGGGTACAGGACTGTGTGAAATTACTAACACATATTTTCAGCAATAACCTCATACGTTTCGGTAACTCCATGTACAAGCAAACAAAAGGAGTGGCTATGGGTAACCGATGTGCACCTCCTTTAGCGATTGCTTTTATGCACCGCCTTGAGTCGATCTTCTTAGATTCATATGATTTGAAACCAGCTCTCTACATGAGGTATATAGACGATATTTTTGGTGTTTGGACACATGGCTTGGCCTCTCTGCTCGACTTCTTTGCAGAAATTAACCAACAACACTCCAGCATCAAGTTCACCTTAGAACACACTGGTCATAGCAGTTCGATTCCTTTCCTTGATACGTTGTTTGTAGTTCAGGCTGATGGGAGCTACACCACCGAACTGTACTTTAAACCTATGGCAGCCCCCATCATCTTGGACTATGATTCGGCCCACCCGATGGCCACTAAAAAGGCCGTTTTAACATCCCAAATGAGGAGAGCAGCACGAGTCTCCTCCGATACTATTTCATGCGAGCGGAGCCTTGCGAAGATGACAACTCTTTTCCTGGAAAACGGATACCCAGCACATCGGGTACACTCCGCCGCTCGTGCTGTTCACCCTCACAACAGGAGTAGGATAAGTGGGCAACGTCGGCATCGAGCGGGTAGTAATCCCAACTATGTTTACATGAGACTTCCATTTGTCGATGACCAACTATGTCGACAGGTAAACGCAGCCATCCGTTCGTCTCATCTAAACCATGTTAGGGTAGCCTGGACTAGCGGACCTACGCTGAAATCTTACCTGGTCCGCTCAGCCCTAGAAATGCCGCCATGCCCTGCTGGTAGAAGAACGTGCCACACCTGTATCAACGGGCTCAAAGGTAGATGCACGCGAAAAAAACGTAGTTTATAAAATAACGTGCAACCGCTGTCTTGGAATATTTTATGTCCGTGAAACCAAACGTAGTATCAGGGATAGGTACAATGAGCACTTGGGAGATGCCACACTTCGGAGAGCATACACACCTTTAGGCGAACACATTATCGACAAACATTATAACATGGAACACAGCGACACTAACACAAACTTCAAAGTAGAAATTCTAGCAACAGCCAGGGACAACGCTGATCTAAAGGTCCTCGAATCTCTACACATACGTAATCTACGGCCGCAACTAAACACGCAAACGACGTCTTGGTATATCACTTAAATTACATAAACACAAATTATATTTTATGTATTACGCGTTATATTGGATCTATGTCTATATATGTGCGTGAGTGTATGTATCGATATGTATATGGACCATCGGCTCGGGCTTCCTCAGAGGATTCTATCTTGGCATAGTTTGTTTCTGATTTGGAGTTTCTTTAAGTGTCTGCACCACTGAGGAGGCTTTCCCGCATTCCACGTGTCTTTTGCACGCTTTTTTTGCTGGCGTGCTTTTTTTTTCAATTGTTAAAACTTGACATTTTTATATCACTCCTGACGATGGCCCCTGGCCGAAACGTTGAGTAATAAAGTATAATCCTTAACGTTACTTTTAATGTCAACTCAGCACCTCCTGGTATATTGAAGGTCGTATGCTTTCTTTACACGCAATGTCTAAAACCCAGGAGCATCTCAGAGCCATTCTTCGTTGTATTAAACAATACCTATAGCTTCAGTAGTTTCAGAAATGTTACCGGCGGGGGCCGAATCCTCCCCCGTCCTCTGCGCGTTGTGTCAGAGGCCCTCCAGCGTGCATGTTAATGGATCCTGTCCTCAATTATGTTTGTATGCAAGATTTAGGCCACTTAATCTGCTGATAGGATGCATTTATAATTGATGTGATGCTGAAGATGAATATAAAAATATAACCACTAGAAGACCATGGGGTAGACAATTGTCCGAGTCGAGTCCATTGAAAGCCCGACAAAAGAACAGCGAATGCAATTTTCGAAACGCATCGTTCTATATGTGTGTTCACTAGTCACGTTTACTCCGTTGCTCATATATCAACGAGCAAAGCTTCTTTACAATCTGCGAGCCCACCTGCACCCCGATGCCTGGTGGCGAACTCTTAGCATATTATTAATATTAACATTCAATATGAAGGGTTGAGTTCTTATAAGCAACTTTTTAATCAATTTTATGTCATTTATTGCATGTGTTCTTGACCATGAAAAGAATGACGATATTTAATCCAGACCAAGTGCAGTTGCCATTTAAATATATCTAACGCACCGACCACCATCTTCACGTCAGTTTATCTAATACCAATTTCACCTGCAAAGAGCCCTAGTTCAAGATATCCTCAAAATCCATGCAAGCAAGACCAAGTGCGTTTTAGCTTTTGTATCACTGCGTTCGCTCGCAACGCTCGCTCTCTCTGTCTGAACAGCTAGTCCATACATGTAAGGTGAACGCTGCCTGGGAAAGGTGTGTGGACGAATAAGTGTTAAGTTTGGCTATATCTGGCAATCTAAATCAAGTCAGGCGCTTTCTGACCTTCACATTCTCATGATTTGTCATGAGAAGATGAGGGTGTGATAGCTGTTGCAAAATTCCATGATGAAGAAAATAATACAACGCATTCGCCTTTAGTAATCTGAGGGCACATAGCACACAACACAGCATTATTTAGGAACGGCACCGTCATTTGCCATCTGCCGCGGTCTCCCACCAACAGCCAGACTACGACACCATGAAGATGTACAAATGCATGTGTGTGGCCATAGCACACCCCTGTAACCCATCATAATACACCATGACCCTTGCTACCTCAACACCGTTACCAGTACCAGTGCCCTACTAGTAAAGGTAGACATGTGGTGGAATGAAGCAGCCGTCGTGAACGATGTAAAATCGATCTCATACATGTCTCATAGCGTTTCTAAACTCAATTAGCAGAACAAATGTCGATATTGAATTGGCCCCGCGTCACCAACGTTGAACGAAAACCTTGCAACTGCATACTTTCTGCTTGTATTATTATAGACGCACACTTACTCGTGGACTGTTAATCTTGAAGTACTGAGGGTTTGAGACTGCACAGCTGTCTAGGAAAGAAGCCGGTGCAGATGGGCAGGGAAAAACAATGCTGTGAACAAACCAGGCCACATGCGAGCAAACGTGGTTTCTGCCAACGAGAAGGCGGAATACAAGCAGGTGAGTACACAGGGGTATAGGATCGCAAGATCAGTTGGGTGTATGGGGGGGGGGGGTGATCAGCCCTGGTTCGATCAATACACTCAAATACTAATTTATCTCTTAGTTTGGGTCAGTATATTTTCTCATCTAAAAAAACAACATTAATTTCATAAATATTATTTTCCCTTTTCCTGTTTTCCATGAAACATTTTTCATGTTCATGGCAAACAGGAAAAGGGAAAATATTTATCCCCGGATAGGCTATAGGATATCCGGGGACAAAATATTCACAAAATGGTTAATCGCAAAACTATTATCGCGTAGGTATGGAGAATGCGTGTAGTGCCGAAACGACTTCTTCCCATTTCTCTTCGCATTGTGCCTAATTTCATCATTGTTTTTACGATATCTATGTATGTCACATCAAATTTCCGTGTACGAAAGGAAACAACATGCAACCATCAAAGCAAACTCCACATCGCGATGAGTGCTAAATGACCAATGTAATTATCGATTTGAGAGAACTTAAAATATGATTGCTTTTACTATTTCAATTTATCAAAGAGGTAAGTCACCACCAATACCAAAAAATACTTAGATGAACCGTGAAAATGTCAACACTCATTAGAAATTTTGGGCAATCTTACACCTACTAGGTTGTCGAATACGACATACTAATCCAGCATTGCTTGCTTGCAGCATTGCTTGAATTTTTATGGGTTTGACCTCCAAAGTTGGGGCTGGTTTCCAAGGTGGGTGGGGTCGGAGCTGTAAGTTGTTGGATTGAAGCCCTCCCAACTGAATAAGATCCTACACCCATGTAAGTACAGTACAAGACATCAAATGTGCAACACTGTATGGCCGTATGATTCGCCGACATCACCGAAATAATACAGTTTAAAATTATCGAGAACTAAATGCACTGCATGTGTATTAGTTTGCTCCTTCTGTAGTATTTTGCTGTTCTCAACAGCAAGATTGCAAGCAGTTGCTTCTGTAGTATTTTGCTCCTCTGTAGCTGTTCTAAACAGTATCCATTTATGATGTCTCTCGGTTTTGGACGTACTATGTGTATCATATTGTAAAATACGTGTGCGTGGCCATCACGCAAGTATAAATCGTGCCTGCGAAATAAGCAAAGTAGTCGTTATAGTATAAATCACGGTTAATTTAAAAGTAGGTATTTATTACACATGTGGCCAGAACATATCAGAAACTAATATCAGAAACACAACCATTTTGAAGGTTGTGCGTCGGATGATGGGCCATGCACCATGCTGTAGCACCGGGTAAAAGACAAGGATATGCACAAGGAGTAACTATCAAAGCTCAACAATTCAAGGTCCGCGGTGCGGAGGCCCAGCCAGCGCTGAGGACTTCTGCCAGGGGCGGATTCAGAATTGTCATGGGGACAGATTCTTAGAAGCCTCGGCTTCACGCCTGGTGTCAGCAATGGCAGCAGGATACTCAGCAGCGCAGACGGTGCCAGTCGGCGCAGTGTCTCAGGAAATCAGTTCGCTGGCAGCACTACAGGGTATCGTCGCGATGTTAACGGCGGCGGTCAGTCGCCTGGAAACAAACGTCCTGAGTGGCATGTCACCGGAGTGAACGGGCGGACGTCACTAGATCCAGGGCTATCGGCGGAGCCATCGGCGGAGCCATCGGCGGAGCCATCGGCGGAGCCATCGGCGGGGCCATTGGTGGGACTATCTGTGGGACGATCGGCGGTCCATCCGTGGGACCATCGGCCTGGCCATCGATGGGACCATTGGCGGGGCCATCGACAGGGCCGTCTGCGATGCTCGGTGGGACTATCGTCGGGGCCATCGGTTCTCCCACTCCGATCGCAGCCCGCAGTATTGTGCATTTTGCTGCATGCTCATCTTCATTTGATATTGGGATGGGGGTCACATGCCCCTCTAAAAGCATGCAAAACAACACCCCTGTATATATGTATACATTGCCATAAACGCCCCCCCCCCCCCAGCATAGGAAGGTGGCGTCTCTCCGGCCAGGAAAAGGACCCTTCCGGGAATGCTCGAACCTACTTCCCCACCGACTTTTTTCAGCCAGAGGTACCCCTCGTAAGGCAAATGCGCCACTCCAAGTACTTTGAAAGTGATGCCACTCCGGACACATGTTTCCTATGACAAATACTAGATCCCCTGCCTCGACTTCTATGGTCATTTTTCTCCGATTATCCTAGCTCAATCATCAGAATGAGGTTAAATGCAATTCGAAAGTTAACATCGTGAGTACCGTCTATACGACGATTTCGTCATCGTGTTCAGAGTTTGCATGTAATAAATATCAGCGAGGAGTGTATCTAGCTGAGAACGATACTTCAGGTAAAAATGCATCATTCGCCACGATTGAACAATGCAAGAGTTCTTGAAAAGAGCAACATCAAGGGAAGCTACCTAGACAGACCCAGAATGATATGTTCCATCGTCAGCATAAAATTAGAATGAGATAGAGACATGGCGCGAACTGTCAGTGGACTCTTGTCACTGACGGGAGCTGAGCCCAGAGTAGCAGCCTGCAATGTGCACTGGGCACATTATTTATGTGTTAATTATAAATAAGGATGATCGTAGCAGCCTGGCCGCAGTTAGGATCAGACTTGCAGATAGCTTTTCAATGACCTGCACATAAGTTGTCTGGAGACGTTTATAGGAATGCATAGTTCGCTCAGCTGGCTAACCCAGCTGAGCGAACTCTGCTGAGTCAGATTTTGTGTAGTTAGAACAGCTGGAGCGTACAACTGATGGTCTCATGGAATTCGAGTCGTAGTGCATGTGATGGTGCCGCCGCCACACTTGGTGCCGCAGGCAGGCTGTCGGGGCCGTCGGGTGTTTTGGTTAGAAGCTAGGTGAACGTGATTATGAAGTGAAACTGAAAAGTGGCAAGATGTTGTAGTTGAACTACCCATAACTACGTCATGCATGCTCCCACGTAATCCATTCATTTCCATCTTCCATTCCGAACATTTGTTCTCTATTAAAAGTGTTGGCCTGATAATTTCCTTCCAGTGGTGCATGCGCATTCAGCGAGTCTTACTTCTCAGACCGTTGCTTAGGCTTTCTAGCCCAAGGTTAAATGTGAATTACCTGTGCTTAGGCCCACAACCGTGACCGGCTGACGCGACACTGTTGGTTGGGAATGATACTATTTACCTTACTGCCTTCAAGGCTCGATGACACTGGGCTGCGATATTCCGTTAGTTTCTGATGGTCTTATGCTGGGCCGACATACCTACGCCATATTAATGGCCGACATACCTACGCTTAAATGAGTCAAATGCCTTGCCAGGCCTTGCATTGCTCTAACTTGCAATCGGCGGGCACCCCCACAGGTGGTCCTGGGCCACAAATCGGTCGGGATGTCCCCCCTATCGTCTTTCTAACCTATCCTGCCCGGGGTCATGGTCGGGAGACCCTCAAATCCCCTGCCTGTCCTTATCCTTGGGGCTTACGGAACGCCAAACTTCATCTCCCTGTCTGTGCCGTAATCGAGAGGCCCAGGCCTGCTGGAATAGCTGAGAGACGGGAAAGGAATACCAACCTAGCCGTTTTTGGCTTTTACCTAACTGTGCGCACAGATTCATCCCGACCCAAAATTGGTTGCCGCTGCCTGCGAGCTTAACCATGGATCCCGTCGGATCTGACCACCCTCGGGATGCCCTTCCGCGCTCTGGGATCACCAGGCGGAGGGTTTTGCGGCCTAGAAATTCTCAAGTGAACCAGCTGCCCTGTGAATATCCAGTCTTTCCGGCACGCTTTCCCAGGGGTTCAACCAACAGTGTTTCGACATTTTCCCGTCTTCTATCAGCCCTCCTCCGTCTCCTCCGAAGAGAAGAGGGCGGAGGCTCACGTTTGGGCCCATGGAAGTTATCGCCCGTGGAAGGGCGGCTTGCAGGCCGTCTCCTCGCTAATTGCGTAATGTTGTGTCCCGTTTTCCCGTTACAGGCGGTAGTCGGGTTCGTTCTGTCCGGTCTTGCCGGCTAGCTTTTACATTTAAGTAACGGACGAACTCGGAATTTATTCCCTGCTAAATCCCTCATTCGCACCTAGTACGTTGGCCACTTAATGGTCAGTGGTTAATGGTTCGTTCCTCAACTGCATCGACTTAAGTATTTTGGACCTCCGAGTATTTACCAGGCCCGCGGCATTCAAGGGTAATACATGCGCTGATAAGTACAAAGCCTGAGGGCGAGTTTCCAGCGATTTGACGGTAACGTTATTTCCCATCGTGACGGCTTTGTGACATTTCCCCCTGCAACAATTTACTTGTACGAGTCTGGTCTCCAGCATATCTCGGCGTGACATAAAACGCACACCACGGACCACGGGGTCCTCTATAATTAACTTGAGTCTCAAGTCCATTTCATTCCATTATAGATGTTATCCCCGGTCCCATATGTAATCCGCTTCCTGGGTTCAGTTGTTCGGTACTATTACCCGCACCATTTTAAAGCAGGTGGAAGTCTCGTAGACGCGGGGTGTGATGGTTTAGTGACCCAGTGTCCGGAAAGTATTTGCCGCAGCACTTCCAAGGCTAAGAACCCTCGACTCGACGCCTTCGGCCGGGCGACATGTTGATTTGGGAAGCAGGTGTTAGGCGGGTGAGTGGCGAGCGAGGTAGAGAGAGCGAGAGAGAGTGAGAGAGAAAGAGAGAGAGAGAGAGAGAGAGAGAGAGAGAGAGAGAGAGAGAGAGAGAGAGAGAGAGAGAGAGAGAGAGAGAGAGAGAGAGAGAGAGAGAGAGAGAGAGAGAGAGAGAGAGAGAGAGAGAGAGAGAGAGAGAGGAGAGAAAGAGAGAGAGAGAGAGAGAGAGAGAGAGAGAGAGAGAGAGAGAGAGAGAGAGAGAGAGAGAGAGAGAGAGAGAGAGAGAGAGAGAGAGAGAGAGAGAGAGAGAGAGAGAGAGAGAGAGAGAGAGAGAGAGAGAGAAAGAAAGAGAGAGAGAGAGAGAGAGAGAAAAGGAGAGAGATATAATTAATTATTATATGCTGGGACGACCCAGTCCTCTTCCTCCTCCATAGTGACGCTCGAGTACTGCCTGATATGTTTCTGGACGAAAGCCCCTTTTCCCAGTTTCCTGACCCAGGAAAAGTCGGCTCAAGTCGTGTAGTGTGCCCCCTCCCCCAATCATTTAGCTGCCCTGGACCCGTGTTTATTCTTCGCTCCCATGAGACCAAGCGGGTCGCCGCCTGTAATGGAACCCGTGATCCTTTTCTGCGTGAAGGAAGAATGATAACCTGACCCCTGTAATTCGTTTTTTCCAGGCCCGTTTAAAGCTTACCCTTTTGTGAATAATTGCCTGCACTGTCAGGTTGCGCTGGTCTCTACGTCGGAAGTGCCCGGAAGTTTAGTGAGAATGGGAGGATGAATGTTCGTGACTCAAAGCTGAGTGAGTATGGAAGGGCTGCACGTCATTTAACGCCTGGTTGCTATTTCATTCTTGATAAATGCCATGAATGAATCTTGTGTGGTTACTCTTGTACGCTCAAACGCACTGGAATGGCAGATCTCTGATAAACAAATGTCCATGTCATGCGATACTCCCGTTCACTACTGACTATTTGGGTTAACGGTAATGGTCTGTTTCCTCCACAAGGGTTAATGAACCCTTGGCCTAGTGGCACCGACCGCTCGGCTGCCTGTGTGCTGGGGAACAGGTGTTGACGTGTGATTGGAGTGCGAGGGAGAGAGGGGGAGAGAGAGAGAGAGAGAGAGAGAGAGAGATAGAGAGAGAGAGAGAGAGAGAGAGAGAGAGAGAGAGAGAGAGAGAGAGAGAGAGAAAGAGAGAGAGAGAGAGAGAGAGAGAGAGAGAGAGAGAAAGAGAGAGAGAGAGAGAGAGTGAGAGAGAGAGAAAGAGAGAGAGAACAAGAGAGAGAGAAAGAGAGAAAGACGGAGAACAGAAGGGCAGAGGGACAGTGGGAAAAGAGGTATTCCCACCTTGTCTGTTTGCGCATTTTATCCGCTGAGTAACGTGGGGTCCCAGCGGATCTACGTTACTTTCATTCTCCCATGGAAAGAAGGGGGTTTATTTGACTGCAGTGAGCTAGAAGGCCTGCACTCTTCATTGACGTCTTCCCGGAACCACGTGGCTCCTCAGTCACTTAAACCGGCTCCTCCGTCACTTAAATTCTTATCGGTAATGTGTGTGCGTGGCTATGTATTCTTTTCCTTCCATTCAGAGTATAAGCATTCATGGATATAAACAAAACATTCGCGTATCATACACACCAACCTTAAACACCATGCATGTTTAAACGATATAACATTCAGGTATCCTCCACCAACCCTGAAAACTATGCTCCAAAAGAACCTTATTTGCCACAATTCGCTCCTCCATTTTTACCCTTCCCGGGGTCGACGGCTACCCATATCCCATCGCTGGCTGGGGCCATCACATATGCAAAACGACCGGTGACGGACGGGTCACATTTTTGGGCATGATGGTTCACGGGATACATTGCCACTCCTTGCTCTAGTTCACTCACATGTCTCGTAGTGGCCGCGTTGATCCGAAGTTCACAGATTTGCCACAATCACTCCACTCAGCTCGCGAGCGACTCCCGACGGATTTGTGGCCCAGGACCACCTGTGGGGGCGCCCGCCGATTGCAAGTTAGAGCAATGCAAGGCCTGGCAAGGCATTTGACTCATTTAATCGTAGGTATGTCGGCCATTAATCCTCAAGCCCAGCATAAGACCATCAGAAACTAACGGAATATCGCAGCCCAGTGTCATCGAGCCTTGAAGGCAGTCAAGTAAATAGTATCATTCCCAACCAACAGTGTCACGTCAGCCGGTCACAGTTGTGGGCCTTAGCACGGGTAATTCACATTTAACCTTGGGCTAGAAGGCCCTAAGCAACGGTCTGAGGAAGTAAGACTCGCTGAATGCGCATGCACCACTGGAAGGGAACTTATCGGGCCAACACTTTTAATAGAGAGCAAATGTTCGGAATGGAAGATGGAAATGAATGGATTACGTGGGAGCATGCATGACGTAGTTATGTAGTTAAGGACCAGTGTGAGCTGTTGGAACTCTGCGTACGCATCTAGCTGTCAGAAACCATCGTTGCCAAAATTTGACCCAGAATAATTACCTAGGCCCTCAATTTGCCAGTCCGGTGACCCGTGGGAGCAAGCGGATGGATGACATGGAGGGAAACAAGCGGGGACTTTAACACTTAAGAGGGCCCCGAAGCTGGACGGGGGCCGGTGACGGACGCATTTCCAACTCCAATGTCCGTCCATTACTCTTATGACCCCCCCCCCCTCTCCTAGGTCTCTCCAATCATGCGGTTCCTCTATCCCTGGCGCCACGACCAAGCCAGGTTCACTCATGGATGGAAGTGGTGAAGAGAGGAGATTTGACCTCGCTAAATATAAATTCGTGTTAGGATAACGAGTCACGGGGCGCCGACAAGATGACAATACGACGAAGACAAGATGGTATGGCACGCTCAGGCTGCATCTACTACAGCGAGGACTCGCGGGTCACCGCTCGCTGTGGGCCGCCCCGGTTAGGGGCCGGCGGCACGCCGGAAGCGGGATCGGCGCGGGCCAGGGGAGCCGCCCGGCGCCCGTGAGCGTAGTAAAACATGGCCGCCGGCCGGCGGCCGTGCGGAAACTACTTTCTCAAGGTCGCTCCGAAGTCAAGGGCGCACCGCAGTAGACCAAGACGAAACAAAACACCAGACGACCACTCAGACCGAACAACAGACCGACCATTAAGACCGAACTACACCCGAAACCAAAACCAAATATCCCATCCCACTCAATACCACTTCCCCCCCCCCAAACCACCACCACCCCTACCTGCCCCCCCCCATAAATTCCTACCCCTCCCCATCCATCCCCCCACACCGACCCCGCCCCCGACCTCGCCGCCCTACAGTATGCTCACCAATCCATTTGGGCCCGCTCATTGGCTTCATATATTGTACCCTCTCAATAATTTTAAGAAACCTAAGCCTGTGGTCTGCATAATCTGCACTCGCATTGTCTTCCATGGAGGATTCGACATGTATAGTCATTGGGACATTGAATGTGCCGCTTCACAGCATTATTGGAAGATATACTACGCCGCTTCACTTTCAGGTCTTCCCTTACAGCTTATCGGGGTGATTACCACGGGTCAGTGTTCAAGGGCAGGAAATCGCATTTGCGGTCGTCATGTGCCAATTTGCTCTGCAGCTATGAAGGGAAAAAGACGGGCTTATGCTGTTCCTGCCTTGCGTGCCTCAGTCGAACAAACAGCGAACGGGCTACGCTGGACCTCTGTCGACAAGAAACAATTGATCACTTTGGATTTTGGATTGCGGTAACACAGACAGGGGAGGAAAGGCTTACGATGGCAATCAATCCTTTCCTTGTTCTATCCAGGCTGTTGTCAGGTTCCAGAGAACTCTACTAATCCGTACTTAGTCATCTACGGGATCACCATGGCGGTGATAGAAGGGCCAACAGCACTTCTTATGGCCACTTAGGCTGTTGTCAGGCCCTTAAGAACGTCTGCGAGCCGTTGCGAAGGACTACAGGCCATTACGAACGTCTTCGGACCCTTACGAACGCATACGGATCCTTACGAACGTCCACTGGTCCTTATAAATTTATGCGGGACTACACGATAGACTTCACGAACGTCTATGAGCGCATACAGATGTGTACGGGCCCTCACGAATATCTGCGGACCACTATGAACCTCGACGGGCCTTTACTGATATTTGCGGGCCATTACGAATGTCTTCGGGCGCTTACAGACACCTATGGGCCCTTATGCATGTTTGCGAGTCATTACAAACGCCTAAGGTTAGCCCTGCATGCATTACAGTGTAGAGTTTTCCCGTCGAAACGTGGCGAGAGGTGCAAATTATCGTTCTGTTCTCCCCTCGCCCTGCTGAAGCTTGCCTTCTGCACCGCACACCCTGGGACGTCAGATTTGGCATGTGTGTTATCACTTGCTAATGACCCCACTTCACTGATAAGCGCACAGGCGAAGCATCGCTGGGCGGCCGGCCGGCCGGCCTCAAATAGGCCGCCGACTGGAGGACCGACCGACCGGCCGGATCCATTCAGGGGACCGGCTGTGTAGCCATTGTTACCAGCTTGATATCATGAACAAATTTAAGCAGCATTTTCCTCAGCCTTATCTCAATGTTGTTCACAAAGATTATAAAGAGAAGAAGACCTGGAACGTAGCACAACACTCAAGATTCTTCCATTCAGATCGATATCCATTGTTCCATGTGATCCATTGGTATCCATTTATCCAGTGAAGGAAACACACTACATTTGTTTCCTTCTCCTGAACCATGAATTCAATCCAGCCTAGAACTTTTCCATTAATCCCGTGCTGCTGATGAATGAATTGTGACACTTCGTGTGGAAACCCAAGTGGATGGCCTATAGTTATATGTGGTTGAAAATACGATCAAAACCATGTTAATAACAAGTTTAACCACTAGAAACCGCATAATTACAGGCAACGGGATTGATTAACCGATTTGAAGGGTTGACTCACTAGATGCCGATTGGCAATATGTTTCGTGAAGTCATGGCTGAGTTCTGACTGTGACTGCCGGGAATAACCGGATATAGCGATTGGTTTAATAGGCACAAAACGTGGATGTTTAGGAGTATTTATGGCATTATATTGGGAGAGACTATGTCAGATGATTGCCTGAGCGGCTGTTCTGTCGTTGGTCGGTATATTGGACTGATACCTATTTATAGGTATCAGTCCAATAGGCCATCTATGGTTGATTCTTCTGACTTAGAACCAGCCAGCTATAATAACAGGAAACTGGCCAACTGGAGGCTGATGTCTCGGGATCTGCATATCAATATCGCTGGCAGGGGAATCAGGGCAGAACGTATTTAACACGGCCAACCTGAATTGAAACCACAACAGGAACGAGAACGGAAATGGCATTTGGTACCAGAATGTCATAATACGTCCATGTGAAATGCACTCAAGCTCTGCCCCAGTGTGCTCTTGCTGTGCCATTAATTTACGCATCAATTTGCGTATAAAATACAGCATAGGTATGTATGCAAAGTGAACATTTGAATTCTTCTTGTTTAAGTAAAGAAACCATGCCACGGATGAAGGAACTTTCTGAGGAAACTTTTCACAACTGTCCCCCAGTTCTATGGTGAAATTTTCCCAAGTTATTCCATTTTTTGCCAAAGTGCTACAGGATTGATGTCGGTGTAATAAGTGGTCGGAATGAACGGTCGGACGTCACTACTATTCCTTGGCCATCGGCGGTGTCATAGGCGGGACCATTCGTGGGATTATCGGCGGGATCATTGGCGGGGCCATCGGCGGGCCATCGGCGGGTCCACCTGCGGGGCCATCGGCGGGACCATCGGTGGGACCATCGGCGGGGCCATCAGGGCTCCCGCTTCGATCGCAGCCCGCAGTTTTATCCTTTTTGCTGCATGCCCATTTCCATTTCATAATGGAGGTGGTGGTGGGGAAAAATTCACTATTGGAGGGGCAAAATTCAGCATTGGGGATGGGTATGCCCCTAAAAAGTTGTGCAAAACAACACGTCTGATAGTAGGGCTCCAATCCATTTTTGTTATGGGTCCAGTACACTTGTGCACACACATCCAGCATACTCTACCACCCCGGCTCTTTTTAGGGCTTATTGTTTTTTTGTGCACCGACGTTTTTAAGCTACGTTTTCGTAGACCCCGATGTGTTTATTTAGTGCAGTCATTTTTTTCCTTTTTGGGACCATGATGCTTTTTGCGGGTCCAGCCTGCTTTTATGGCCCTTATGTGATGGCATGGCCACGGTGTACTTTGAGGGCCCCCTGATTTTTTTTTAGAGCTCCCGGTGTGCTTAATTGGTGCTACAACGCGTGTTTCAAGGTCCTGTCTGTTTTTGCGAGGTTGGTGCCCTTTAAAGGGCCGTTTATATGGCGAGTACCGTCTATATGGCGCTATAGTTCTTCCGAGTTTGCATGCAATAAATATCAGTGCGACGTAGAAATGCACCAGGCGTCACGATTGAACAATGCAAGAGTTCTTTGACAGAACATCATTAAGGAAACTACCTGCACAGATCGATATTAACGTGTTCGATCGTCAACAAAACATTGGCACGATATCAAGACATGGCGACCTGCCAGTGGATCCCTGTTGCTGATGTGAGCTGAGCCCCGAGTAGCAGCCCACAATGTATTCTGGGCGCATTATTTTTGGGTTAACTATGGAAAAGTACGATCGTAACAGCCTGGGTGTAGTTAGGATCAGAGCTCCAGATAGCTTTTCAACGACCTGCACCTCAGTTGTCTGGAGTCGTGCGTTGTAATGTATAGACGGTGTATCTGGTTGACTCAGCTGGACGAACTCTGCTGAGCCAGATTTTGTGTAGTTAGAACAGCTGGAATGCACAGCTCATGGGTACAATGTACTCCAGTCGTCGTGCACGTGAGAGTACCGCCACCAACCCTAGTGCCGCGGGCGCACTGTCGGGGCCGTCGGGTGTGTTAGATAGAAGCATGGTGGACTTGATTACAAAGTGAAACCAGAAAGTGGCAAGATGTTTTTGTGCACCACAACAGGTGGCAGTCAGCTAACTCATCATGTCGAACATAAAGGTACGACCGATCTCTCACCAGCATCATGTAGGCACCAGGATGTAGCTGTGTATGCTTTTGGGAGGGCACTACCTCCCCCCCCCCCCACCCACCCACCCCCCACCCCAAAAAAAAATATTGGTCTTGCCCTCCCAATAGCTTCAACTTTTAACATGGGACCCTATGTGCTATGCCCCTCAATCCATTTGGGCCCACCCATTACCTTCGCGTATTGCACGCTCTCAATAATTTTCAGAAACCTAAACCTATGCCTATGGTAGGTGCAATCCGTTCTCAAATTGTCTTCCACGGAGGGTTTGACATGGATAGTCATTGGGAAAATGGACTGTGCCACTTCACAGCACCATTGGAAGGTACGCTGCACCGCTTCACTTTCAGGCGTTCCGTCACAACATATCTAGAGAATGACCGCGGTCCAGTGTTAACGGGCAGTAAGTTGCATCTGCGGTCGTCACGTGACAACTTGCTCTGTAGCCGTGAAGGGAGAAATACGGGTGTATGCTGTTCCTGCCTTGCGTGCCTCAGTCGGACACATAGTATTGGCCGTACAGCGAGCTGGCTACGCATGACTCCTGTCGACATGGAACAATTGATCACTATGGATTTTGGACTGCGGTAACACCCAGAGCATGGGTGCAGCCACGGTTTCGAAATTGAGGGGGGGGGAACAAACCAGGGACGCGGGAAGTTTAAACAGGATGGAGTGGTAGCCCCCCCCCCAAAAGAAAATCCTTGTATTTTAGCCACTTCATTTTCAATTTCTGGTTTTCAGATTTACCATTGTTAAAATGACATTTTGGGGACAAAATGGTCTGCCAAAATTAGCAAGTTTCACTCCTTATCACTGCCTATGAACATCTAGCTTTATGTCTTATGTGTTGAGCCCGTGTTCAAAATCAATGCATAGCAACGCTGAAAGTACGTTAAACGTTGCCCCTTGTAGCAGGAAAAAAACAAGAAAATATTCGACGATGGCTTTATTGTAGTAAATATAGGAATACAATAACCTTTCCCATGCTTGATTTCAGTGTACCCGCTGGAATTTTTCAGCCAGAGGCGTCCCTATGAAAAAAGGCACCCTATTGGAAGGAAAGGCACCCCTTCGGGAAGGACCGAGTGCATCCCATCCCCTCGATTTTTTTTCCAGCCAGGGGCGTCCCTCCAGGTGCTTTCGCAGTGGCGCCGCTCCACAGAAATGGCGCCCCTCCAGACATGTGCCCCCGTGACAATCCCTTGATCCATCCCTGATTACAAGATTGCTCTCTCGCGATTATGAACTCCGGCTGGTTATAAAATAGTGCGCATTCAAGTGTGACTTCTCTTGCAAATTTCACAACTTCCATTGAACCTTTAAGAGGAAAGCAGACAAGTTGAAAAGTTCTATCTTTTATATGCCCGGAACAGCAATGTGAGAGTGTAAATAAAAACCAGCGATGATAGCGCCGCCCGAGCAGGTTGCGACGAGCAGATTACGAGTCACTTATGTTATGAGTGCCTCCTATCACAACGGCTGCAAACATAAAGAGATTTGATCCTTCTATTCCTATTACACTGAATCATTGTACACACACCGGACCTTCGACACCTTCGAAATTAGTTCGATATATGAACATTCTGATAACATACGGCAAGCCACGTCGAATGTCACCCACAACATGCAAATTTAATCCATAGCGAAAACAAAACGTGAGGAATGAAGCATCTAAACTAACCCTTAGCCCTGAGGCTTGACCTGACATGTTCCTGGTTGAAATGTTACTCGAGGGTTGCCCACGGGCTATCTCTTAATAGCAAACATGGGCAGCCTTGTGAGAAAACGAAGAAACTCGGGCGGCTGAAGAAATGATTTCGTCCTTTGACTTTGAAAATTAAGGTGATTTCTGAACAGTTTGCTAGAGTACCTCACGGCACGTCCAGTAACACCACTTTGATGAAAATCGAAGACATAGCGACGAGGCGCGAGGACTTCGAGCAATTTAAGCTATCCTTCCATCTTGCGGTTTGACATCGACATGTCCCGACATGAAATGTTACTCGTGATTCACCACGGGCTATTGCTTGATACCAGATGTGGTAGGTTAGGCCGGAAAAAATGCTAGGCGACCGAAGAAATCGGTTTGACCTTTGATCTTTGAAATTAGTTCGATTTCGTAACATTATAACATGGCACAAGGCACGTCGAATGCCACCCACTTGGTGCAAATTGAACCCATAGCGACGAGTCGTGAGGGCTTCGAACAATTCAAACTAGCCTATGACTTTGAGGTTTGACCTTGACATATCCAGGCTTCAAAATGTTACTCGAGGGTTCACCATGGGCTATCGCTTGATAGTAGATCTGAGTAGGCCTGGGCGAAAAAAAGCGAGGCGACCGAAGAAACCAACTTGAATTTTGATCGGTCGAGATTATTTGGAATCATCAACTTTCTGATACCGCACAACAAACGATGTAGAATGGCATCCATTTCCCGAAATGTGAACCATAGCGACGAAACGCGAAGTCATTGAAGAACTCAATCAAACCTTTGACCTTGACATGTCCCGGTTTGACTCAAGTGTTAACCACTAGCTATCGCTTGATACCAAATTTGGATAGGCTTGAGCGAAAACGGGAAAAATTGAGCCGATCAGCTTCGCCTTTGCCATTGAAAAACAATTCGATTGCTTAGCTTTCTAATACCGTATAACAAGACACGTCGAACGATGGCTATTTGATGGAAATTGGAGCGATAGCAACCGAAGCTCGCGTTCCGTCGATATCGCTTCAATATCGCCATCTAATAAATCAAGCTAACCTTTTGCCTTGAAGTTTTACCTAGACATGTACCGGTTTGAAATGTTACACGATTGTTCACCACAGGCTAACGCTTGATACCAGATTTGGGCAAGTTAGGATGAAAGCGAAAAAAGTGGGAAGCGACCGAAGAATCCGGTTTGCGTTGGACATTTACCTTAAAGTGGTCATGTAAGACCTATGTAGTGGCTTCCAGCGTTCCAAACCGTTCCAGTTCCAGCGTAGGACAAACCGAAGCATTTGTGGTAATTTATTCGAACGATCATAAGCACGTCGCTGAATGCCAATGCCAATACTGACTCCATGGCGAACTCGTCGCTGAATGCGAATACGAATACCCCGTTAACTTGACGTACGTGCTTAAGGCTGCCCATGACTCTCCTCTACGGTCTTGAAGATACCCAAGGATATCCAGAATCACGTTTGTTCAAGATATATCCGGTGTATGTGCAGGGGACTGCAGCCTAAGACGTATAAAGCCTTGCAATAATGTAAATTTGTTCCTTCGCAAGGCACAATTTTCCACCTAAGCGAAGTCACAAGATGGCCACGGTTCATGTTATTCAAGAATGGCCTGGAAGCAGAAATTTCAAACGTTTAATGATTTGCCACTCGGAGATTTTGTGATTATCTTGCTTATATATTTTTACTTTATAAATTACTAAGCATAATTTTACGGCGATCATGCTCAGGTAGCTGAGGCTTGGGGGACACGAAAGAAATTGAGGGGGACAAATCGCCACTTGTCAGAAGTTGGGGGGGGGGGGGGACATGTCCCCCCAAACCCCTCCAGTGGTTATGCCCATGACCCAGAGCCCTGGAGGACAGGGGCGTAGGGGTTTAAGACGTCAATGAGTCCTTTCCTTGTTCCACCCAGGCTGTTAGGTCCCTGAGAACGTCTGCGAGCCCGTACTTGGAGATATTTACGACGGAGCCTTCTGCCGAAATGCAACCCGGTAGTTGGTAAAGCCGTCGTCAGGTGAGCTCGTACTTCTGGATCACCATGGCGGGGATAGAAAGGCCAACAGGACTTCTTATGGCTACTGAGGCTATTGTCGGGCCCAAAACATCTACGGGCCGTTACAAAGGTTTGCAGACCCTTGCAAACTTCTTCGGGCCCTTACGAACGTACCTACACGGATCCGTACAAACGTCCACGGGCCCTTATTAACTTCTGCGGGCTCTCATGAATGCCTGCGAGCCCCTATGAATATCCACGGGCCCTTACTGATTTCTACGGGCCCTCACTAACGTCTACGGGCGCTTACAAACACCAACGAACCGTTATGACGAACGTTGACTGGTCCCTGCGAGGGTCTAAGGGCTATTGCGCACGTCTACGGGCCTTTCCGAGTGTTGTGAGTCCTGACGAACATGTACGGTCCTTTGCGAGTGTGTACGGACCATTACGATGGTCTACGGGCCATCAGAAGCGATTACTTACCTGCCGACTACTGAATCTACGTATTGTCCAATGCATTTTTGACATTCTGCATCTAGATGTTTGCTGAGTCGGTATGCTTTCCTGGTTGATGACGGTGCCATGCTTGCATACAACTTGAGGTGGGAGCGGATCGGACGATCTGGCCCACCCATGAAGATTTGAACGAAGTAAAATTGAAAACTACTTTCTTTCGAAAGCATAACGGTGCCTTTTGAAATAAAGTGGCCAAATTCCGAGGACATTACACATTTGGTGTAGTCGTGGTATTCTTTGCAAAATCCGCCCCCTCCTTGGACAATTTCTGGTGACGTTCCTGCTTACAATGGAAGTATTTCCAAGTTCTTCACTTGCTTGATTACTTCAGATTGATTGCCAAATTGATTGGTTTGTTGATTACATTTCACCTGATTGATTACCAAACAGGCTGTTGGCTTACTTGTTAGATTGCATAGAAGACCTACCGAGTGGCTCTGCACGTTCTGTCCGGGTCCCCCATCCGTCGGTCCAAGGGCCCTTTTTGACTGCCAGAGGTCCTCTCTGACAACTAGCCCCCCACCCCCCCCTCGTCGTCACAGACGACTCTACACGTTCGTCAAGCCAAAGGCCATCAATATATTCCTGAGAGCTTCTCCGTTGACTCGGGGTCTCTTCATCGACCCCTTTCCGTCCGAAACCCTTTCCGTTAGCACGGGGCCCCTTTCGTCGGTCCAGGGGCCATACACGTCGGCTCAGGGGGCCTTATCGGCTCCCTGCACCGACTCCTTGAGGGGCCCGCGAGGGTACCTCAATCGTTGCATATCAGTGAAAGTGCATTGGGCTGGTAGCACGAGTTTTCTATAATCTTAAGCAGTGTAAACAATGTATTTCAATATATCGCTATATTTGTGGTTACGTAGATTGGTGATGTCTTAAGTTAGAACGAAACGTATCGCAGTGCACGACTATAATCGGTGATATGTTTTATCTACTGAATGAAGAAGCTTCTGATCCAGATACTTTTTCATCATCTTCAATACGGCGAGCGAAACATTCCGCACGAGACGACCATGACACGCAGACTGAACTGAAACCTATTGGTCTTATAGGTAAGGTTGGGCAACGATAATATACTTCCTCACGCGGAGTTTCGATGCGAAAACTCAGTGACCGCAATGTATGAATAATCTATTTTTATAAGAGTATTTAGGCATGAAAAATTGTTGCCTGCAAGAAGGCAAGGTGCTATTTGACTGAACAATTGCACAATGATTATGGATATGTTGAAACTTTTCATGCATATATATATATATATATATATATATATATATATATATATATATATATATATATATATATATATATATATATATATATATATATATATATATATATATATATATATATATATATATATATATATATATATATATATATATATATATATATATATATATATATATATATATATATATATATATATATATATATATATATATATATATATATATATATATATATATATATATATATATATATATATATATATATATATATATATATATATATATATATATATATATATATATATATATATATATATAACCGTGATACATGTGCAATGGTAAATTTTGATTTATATTTGATGCGCAAGTCTATGCATCATCGCAACGGAATTCAGAGATAATTTTACCATTTTATTCAGCCAAGGTATGCATAATCAGCAGTATTTCTTAGGAAATGCATTGGCATATTCTGATCCTATATTTTATTTCCTGTTGCATAGACATATATATTTTATTTCGACAAATGTTTTGTGACAAACACATGCTTGTCGCTCTGCAGGCAGTAAACTCCAGAGATCTCTTGTCAAAACGTGGCGCGAGGTACACATTATTTCGCCACCGCACCACCGCCAATTTCCCAGAGGTACTTAGTTTGCCAAAGCAGCATACGACGAAAGATGAGTGTCCCTGTCTCAGGGTGTCCCATCTGCTACACGAAGATACGGAAACCAAAACTTCCATCTGATTGGCACATGCTGTCTAAGTGACGCCGCACTGAAAACATGCTACCGTTGTAAAAATAAACTCGTGTTTTGTGTCAAAATTACGCTTGGTGACCTACCTCAGCATATGGGCACTGCTGTACCTTGCGGCTCTTCAACAAGGTTCACAATGAAGTGCGCATGAAAAGTTAATCTTACATAGATAACGGTCACCCGGTGTTGTAGTAGTCAAGTAGGAAAGCGAAAAATGCAACATGAACCCGGTAGTCATGTTTGAAATTTGCGTAAGTACGGCAAAGACAAATGGAGCACGGTTTGCGTTCAGCGTTGTCATTGGACGCATTGCAGGTATAGTATGAGAACTTATGAACGTGAATGTATAATATATGAATAGTTCCATGTGTCCACCAAGATGAAAGAGCCAGATGAACTACAACATAATCACATTTTCTTTCCTTCATCCGCCATTCATTCCACAACATATCGAGCATTATCACAGTATCATCAGTCACAATCTTGATATGGCCGATGTCCTTGAAACATAAAATGTTCGGCATAGTCGCTTATGTTGCTTCATTCTTGCTTGCTGCTTTAGTGTGCATGAAAACAAGTGTTATAATATCTGCCTTGCGGCTGGGAACTTGCTTTCTCCAATGGCTTGGAACGATTGACCAATTAAGCAAATGTCAGTCGATGGACATCAAGTCAGTGGGCCTTCATGACTGTACTTTAGCATTTGGGGAACAAGTTGTATTTCCTAACGCTTTACCACTACGTGCAGTCATCTGCCTTTTCCCTTTTGCTGGTAGACTTGTAGTTGGAGGGGATATACCACTTCGAATTCTTTACAGGATGGTCATTCATGAAGCTGAAGAGAGAATGAAAACGCTACACTGGTATCCGCACTACAATGCATAACAACCTTTTCGACTCACCGTACCGACTTTAATCACGAACGGCGTCGGCTGGCGCCAACCATTGTTGCGCCCGGAGCCTGGTCATAGAGGAATTAAACTTGCAAGGATCCTTTACTATTCATCTCCTCATCTCAAATTCTCATTGACGAGATCATTTAGTAATTTGTTCACCTTTGATTGTCTACTGGCCTACCCTACATACATATTAAGAACATTTATTTGAAGTGTCGTGCGTCCATTCCGATTTTACAGGTTCGTACTTTGGCTGAAACTAATTGAATCACTTGCAGGCGGAACCAGAAGGCGTTGGTTATTGGTTTTACGACACGTCGACCGTTGAGTCATGTAGCGTCGCCAATCTCTCACGCCGATTGGTCGCGGGCGAAGAGTAGCGACAGGTGAGACTCGAACCCACAACCTTTCGATTGTGAGACGAGCATCTTACCCCTAGACCACTCGTTCCCCCAGAAGGCGTTGAAGGACAGCTCCAACCAGTACACCTGTCGGATGACGAGCAACAGGAGTTAAGTTGGTGCGGGATGGGATAGCAATCCGGTCATATACGAATCCGGTCATATGGTATATGCTGGAACTGAAGAGACGATAAGCTGGCCTTTGTGGATGTGTGTCGATGGAGCGATGGACGGGGGAAGTGCATCCCGAATATCCGTGAATGTGAACTACACGCATATGACGTTGCTTGCATGAGCAGCATTGGACTAACAACTCTTTAGTCACCTGTTATCCAAAGTGAGTGCGTGAGTGAGTGCGTGAGTGAGGGCGTGAGTGAGTGCGTGCGTGCATGAGTGCATGAGTGAGTGCGTGCGTGCGTGCGTGCATGATAGAGTGAGTGAGTGAGTGAGTGGTGAGTGGTGAGTGTGAGTGAGTGAGTGAGTGAGTGAGTGAGTGAGAGAGTGAGAGAGTGAGAGAGAGAGAGAGACAGAGACAGAGAGACACGAAGAGACACGGAGACAGAGAGAGAGACAGAGACAGAGACAGAGACAGACGGAGACAGAGAGACACGAAGAGACAGAGACAGAGACAGAGACAGAGACAGAGACAGAGACAGAGAGAGAGAGAGAGAGAGAGAGAGAGAGAGAGAGAGAGAGACAGAGACAGAGACAGAGACAGAGACAGAGACAGAGACAGAGACAGAGACAGAGACAGAGACAGAGACAGAGACAGAGACAGAGACAGAGACAGAGACAGAGACAGAGACAGAGACAGAGACAGAGACAGAGACAGAGACAGAGACAGAGACAGAGACAGAGACAGAGACAGAGACAGAGACAGAGACAGAGACAGAGACAGAGACAGAGACAGAGACAGAGACAGAGACAGAGACAGAGACAGAGACAGAGACAGAGACAGAGACAGAGACAGAGACAGAGACAGAGACAGAGACAGAGACAGAGACAGAGACAGAGACAGAGACAGAGACAGAGACAGAGACAGAGACAGAGACAGAGACAGAGACAGAGAGAGAGAGAGAGAGAGAGAGAGAGAGAGAGAGAGAGAGAGAGAGAGAGAGAGAGAGAGAGAGAGAGAGAGAGAGAGAGAGAGAGAGAGAGAGAGAGAGAGAGAGAGAGAGAGAGAGAGAGAGAGAGAAAGAAGAGAGACAAATGAGACAGACAGACTGAGCAGGACAGGAGAGGAAGATTGACGGACAAATAGAGATATTGATAGATAAGGAAGGACGGGGCAAGAAATCGCGATATGGTGCGAGAGCTGAGAGGGACAACTAGAAATATGGTCGAGACTGTTGTGGAATGAGGATGCAGTAATATTTGTACGATTCGCAAAACTAGTCACGCATGCACTAACACAAAGGCGCAATACGACCGCATAGACTGCAAGCGAGGGACGAAATTCGCTTGATCTGACCAGTCCTACATATATAATTATCCAGTTTAAGCATACTTTGGGCAATATTATAGCCGAAAGAATGCTGGACATTATTTGGTTGTAGTTATCTGGCCACATGTACTGTATGATTGCCACTGGACGGTATACCAACTGAAAACTTCTCGAAATGCCGACGTATAATTTGACCGAGAAGTTAAACCATTGACATCCGGAAGTCATGTTGGACACCATTGAACGTTGCCCAGCCTGCCTCGGCCTCCCGAAGGCAGCATCCCTCGGATGGTGTTGTGCGAGAATCTTTGACTGGAGAAAGCCGACATGGAAAGCGCAACCTGTATCTTCAATCAAGGGGGAATCCAGGCATTGTCATGGGAGGGGAGCGCTTCTGGCTGAAAATGCGAGGGGAGGGGGCACGTGGGCCTTCCAGGAGGGCTCCTTTTTCTCTCGAAGGGAAGACCCTGGCTGAAAAATTCGATGGTTGAGGAGGGCGCGCCTATGCACTTCAAAGGGGTGCCTTGTCGCTTCAGGGCACTTTTCACATAACAAATGGAGGGGGATGCACTCGAGCTTTCCAAGAGCGGCATTTTTTCCCGACCAGGGGGGGCACCTTCTCATAGGGGTGAGGGGCACATGCCCCATCGTGCCACTTGTATCCGCTCCAGTTTCAACATATACCTGTTAATATCTATAACATCTATACTTGTCGGTATAGATATTCAACATATGCCTTCAATAACATATAACTATGGCAATAGGCTCTTGAAGTTCATTTAGATTTGTCAAGAGTAATTTATACCAGAATGAAGCCACGCACACACGCGATTATATGTAGTTCGACCACCAGCAATAAGATGAATACATTGTTAGCAATACATTGCTAACCAGCGAAGCAGCACCCGTAATACATTGTTCTGTACATGATGGATCAATTGCAAAGCGTTCGTTGACGATTTACAGGCTTTACTCCACGGTCCCACGCTAGCATGCTTCACTCGTTATGCCGGCGTCAGCAAGGCGTTGTGCTGATAACATTGGTTTAGATGGGCACTTTTGGTTTTGCGCTTGTTGATCGAATGCTTTTTTCAGTGATGTGCGGTGTGCCTTAGGGCATGGTCGAGAACCGTCCGAAGAGGAGTGATTTTGCCCTGCTTCCACGGAGCAGGATGTGTGGATTGCATTACGACGGTGTTCATCGCAGGCCGCGGACATGCGAGGTGCCATTTTTTCCGGGGAACATTTGAAGACCGGCCCCGGGAGCTGTACTTTTAAAGTTGTAGACGTTGCCGAAATAAAAGCTTTCCGAACTTCATGCTACTGTTTTTTTATTACAAACCAGCGTGGGCACGGACAGAACAGGCACGCGCGACATCGAGGTCAATGGGCGCTGTATGACCGAAGCAGTCGATGTGCCCCTAAGCCCAAAAAAACAACCGACGTTAAGGTCAAGAATGCCACGCAACAGAGGTCGATTGGTTGGTTGGTTGTGGCTTTACGACGCAATCAGCAGCTGAGGCCATATGGCGTCACTTGCCTCTCACCCTGGCAGGAAGGGCGCTCACCGCGGGGAATCGAACTCCTACCTCTGGCATGCCAGACGCTCAGCTTAACCACCGAGCTGCTGGCGCCATCTGCAACAGAGGTGCACCGGCCAACTGCCGGGGAATGCAACCAGCCGTCGGTCACGCGACAGGCATCACAACCAGCATAGCCGCCGTCCGCACGATCACATCCAACACACTTCCTTCTTTTGCTGGATTGGCCTTCGTTAGGTCCCGTCGGGAGATCGATGTCTGTGGGCATCAGCATAGTGAGAGTTGTGAAGACTTCGCAACACAAATGCGCATTCACACCTTCCGCTCAGAAACGCCCAACCATATAATTTGTCAAAGGTACTCGACCATGGACCACTGGTCGCCGTGCCACGTAGTTCTGATTTAGTAACAGCGACTTTAATTCGTGCTCTGAACACTTTGACACGCGTACTGACCTAACGAGCACCGTGTGAACGGCAATACAAGGTCAAAACGAGCATATTAATATAGCTACCAAAACCAGGCTAACTATAGGCCGAACTCACACCGTGCCATCACTGCTAATCAAGATGACGCTATTGCTGGATAAACTCAGATTGCCGAAAAACATTATTGTACAAAACACAGGGCCACCCTGACTGAACTCATTGAAATTTCGGATGAATTCGCGGATTGAACTTTCGCCAATACGTCGAACAGAGGAAAAACCTCACCCCACCGGGCGAAGTCATCGCAACACACAGAACGATGTTTGTTGCCTCCTGCGGTGGTCGACAGGTCAGTTAGGAAATCTACTGAGTCTCCTACGGCTCGTCGGGTTGAAGCTCGCCCAGCTGAACATGTAGAGCACCATGCGCGCTCGAGGGCAAGGTATCTGAGTTACGTGAATCGCATCATACAGACACAGACAGGCATACAGGCAGATCACACATTTTAAATGTGATGTTTTTCCGCTGTGCATAGGATGCATGAGCAGCGGCTCTGGTTGTTACCCCGCCCAGCGCACTGCACCACTTGCTCCAGAGCAACGACGTGACACGCTAACCTTTACACCGCCAGACACACTCATAGTTGAAAGGTCAAATGATAAAACTAAGTTGCTTGATCTCACAGGCCAAGCTATTCCAAATGTGTCTGAAATGTTTAGCAAAGAGCCCAATTTCGCCCTCATTCGTAGCATTAATCGGCATGTCATAAGGCAGGTAGAAATAGGTTTGGAAAGGGGAGCCTTTGCACTACGTTGGAAGAAGGAAATGAACAATAAGCGTGGTCAACAACAGCACTCACAACCAACAATGACCGATACATCTGCCACACAAAGCACCCACCACCAACAGTCCCACACTGACACTACACAGACAGCCCATCGCACAGTACCACATTTAGCGCCCAGATTCAGTGATACTACTACAAGGATGGCACCACAAACTAGTATTGCTATTTATTAGTCAGCACTTAGATCATTAAAACGGAAAGTCATCAGCATTTTCCAAAACCATCGTACCAGTCAATCGTACCAGTCAAACCACTCACAAGACGAACTAACGGCTCTCAAAACGTTGCGCAAAGATCCCAACGTCATCGTAAAACGCTCGGATAAATGAAAAAGTTTTGTTCTCATGACACGGTAATCCTATACAGAAAAGGCTTCGAAAATCATCTTACAATATGAACACATAGGGACGAACCCGACTAAACGTTTGGAAGCGACTATCAAGAAAATGATTATCGAAACAATGCAGGAAAGATCCCATGCAAAATTGTCATAGCTATCAAACCAAATTCCTCCCGCACAGCAGAACTCTATGGCCTCCCTAAAACCCACAAACCTGACGTGCCCTCAGATCTACAGTTTCGGCATGTGGCGACCCTTTGGACAAACAAACTTGGTTCCTAGAGAAACTCGTTTCCCAGCTTTTCATCTTTGTACCAGTCCATCTAAAAGACACAGTAGATTATCTTACTGAAGTTCGCGAACAGTTCCGCATCAGCAGACATGAACCGCTTCCATCCGAGGCTAAAATTTACCATAGAGAGAAGCGATCAGTCTACCAACAGCCAAATTTCCTTCCTCGACACTAACGGTCAACAGTGACCTGACCAATACAACATAACTTTTCATTAAACCGATGGCAGCTCCTATTATCCTCCCATACAAATGGGCTCACCCTATCCAAACTAAAAGTCCCGTTATGTATGTTCAATTGCTGAGAGCAATGCGTCTAGGTTCTGATAAGGCCGCGCCCCAAAAAAGAGATCGACAAAATACCAATGTCTTTTCCTATCCAATGGCTATCCTCATAGCATGATACAGAATAACACAATTTCGAGTATTGACACACAATGCTAAATGCAGACGTCGCGCGACAAGTCAATACACCCACGATACAAACGCATCCAGCTCACATGGATCCGCAGACACCACATAAATTAGTTTGGCATTTATCGACGATTCTCTGACAAAAAAAGATAGCCACAGCCATCGCTAGGTCCACACTCAATGCGCGTAGCCTGGAAAAGCGCAAAAACACTTTCGGAGACATTTACTAAATCTGCCCTCGACCCTCCACCATGCCTTGCAGGCAATAGAGCGTGCCAATGCTGTTTGGCCTGTCTCAAAGACAGATGTTACACCAAAAATGTGGTGTACAAAATTAAGTGCGAGCTTTGCGCCTAAGGGACAGCACTCATAACTTATATTGTGGAAACAGCACGCATGGTTAGGGACAGATACATGGAACACATCAGATATGCAAAGAACAAAACGAAAAACACCCCTTTTGGAGAGCATTTCCCCACAAATCACCCCGAAAACACCATGACTGCAACAACGCTCAGCAGCACAATCTTGCGGATTTGAAGACATGACAGAACTAAAAATTGCAGAATCCATTGAAACCAGGAACAAAAAGTCTCCCCTAAACACAATGCTTCATGGACCCTCATAAAACCAGTTCCGTATACAATACGATACTGTACAGACACCACCTGCACTCGCCGACTTATTCGCTCCGTAATCACCCATCGGCACAATCACTCATCCCATCATTCACTCTTTCATACGCACACGCGAACACTTGGAGAGCATTGATGTATCATGGATATGTGTGCATAGAGATGTATAGGGTAGATGTATAGAAAGGGTGTCTAGGGAAGCGACGAATATTATTACTCTTATCTCTCTCTCTCGTTATTCTCGTATCATATGTACGTGTTACAATGCCCATTTAAATATGGTCGATACTGGGACTTAGATGATGATTTCGTCAATATTGGTAGATGACCCGATATATATATATATATATATATATATATATATATATATATATATATATATATATATATATATATATATATATATATTAATGTGTTTTTGTGGGCGGTTTTTTCGGCGTCTTTTGTTGCTATGTGTGTTGGTTGGTTATTGGTTTTACGACACGTCGACCGTTGAGGCATACTAATCAAACTTATAATTGTAGCTCTATTTTTCTGCATTTAATTTTGCTGAATTTGCATCAAATATTGTGTGACAATTATTTATTAGCATATACAGTGGCTATATGCTATCATTCTAAGTATTTCTATTATGCTTGAGGAACATCTTCCAGCTCCTGTTGCTTGCCTGTCAATCTGATGACTTTATTATTATCTAATGTAGGGGACTGGTATACCTGCAGATACAGGCTCTCCTTGATAGGCTGCAGGACTCATTCTTGGGTGATGTGAAACTTGAGAATATGGGAAGCCAACCAGATGAGAGAAACAGGTAAGAGCATATCAAGCCCCATGCACTTGATCACCCATAGTACATGCCTTGATCTAATAGCACACATGATTGCGACTAATACATCATAGGTGTTTCTGAAATGGTTGGGATGGCATGACACATGAAGGACTCGAATGGATTGGGTGGCATACCACATTGTGTTCCATGCTAAATGTGGTGATTATTAGGACAGAGTAAACATTTGGAGGGGGCATGTTCCCTCCGAAAAGCATACAAAGTTACACAACCAATAGTCATGCATAACACACACTGACTCACCTATACCTATCCCACTTCATCTACCCAATTTTCCATCTCCCCATTACACATCAGGAATTTATCCACCCTACTTTTAAACACATTCAAAGGAAGACTCACATCACCATGCATACCATTCCATTGATCAACTACTCTTGACTGAAAACATGTTAACATTTAACTGTCTTACACTTACTTCACTTTAGTATTTGCTTAATACATGAAACAATTTGAAACAATCATGATTATGTGGTAAAACACCAACTTTTTTTTACATGAATACAGTTGTCATAATTCAAATAAATGCAGACAATGCTATTTGTTGAATTCAAATTCCTCAAATGAACAATGCATCCAGGCAAGAGGTATAGAGAAGACAGATTCCTGTGATTAACTCAGTTTGGTGGTTATCTACATAAATATTTATATTATGATATGGCTGTGGACACACACCATACATATTGTATATAACCCCAGAAGTTAAACATCATACATATGGTGTTCAACCCAACAGGTTATACACCAAACACACCAAACTCCGGTTCTTAGCATTCTGTTCCAAACAATGGAAGCAGTCAGCTAGATCCTGGGCCACTACCAACCATTGAGTGACATCACTGATGGTCGGATGTTATGCAACATTATATACTTATACAAATACATAATGGCATATATATGACTACAGTCACATAAATAATCTCACAATTGCATCCCAAAACCCTGACCTTGACCAGGTGGCAAAGGCACGTCTCTGTGAAGGCTGTGTGCATCCCTAGCCCCACGTAGCAGTTTTATTTAGCCAGTCACTTTTCCAAATGGAAAATATTCTGGCATGTGGGAAGCTCGATTGCACCCATCCCTCCCCTCTGCCACTATCAATACATTTTTTTAGCTGAAGGTGCCTCTGAGTGGAAAAGGTCTTGCTCAAAAATATTCTGCACCCCTGTAATGCCACCCAGTCAGTGAACCTGCCATCATGCATGCCTGCCGATGACTACTGACATGACTTCAGGGCGTTGTTAGCTCAGTGGTTAAGCTGAGCGTCTGGAGAGCCAGAGGTACAGGGTTCGATTTCCCACGGCATCCAACCTTCCTGCCGGGGTGAGAGGCAGGCGACACCATATGGCCTGAGCTGCTGAGTTTGTCATAAAGTCACAACCACCACCACTGCATGCCTACTGAGTCTGTGTTCATGTCCTACATTATTTCAGATGATTAGGAATCAAAAGTATTTTATAGTAAGCATAGATGGTGCCAGCTCATAGCTGATGGTGCATCCAATGCTGTCTTCAAGGCCTAGAAAATAGAGTATTTGGCTAATACATTGACATGTTGGAAAACACAATCATAATTATACACCACAACATTGCATTTTTTTAAAAACATGAATACAGTCATCATAATTCAAATAAATGCAGGTATATTCTTCATTAGTTTCCTTGAGTGAACACTGCATCCAGACTAGAGGTATGGAGGACATATTACTATGATGAACACAGTTTGGTGGTAACCTATTTAAATAATTATATTACAATATTACTAGTTTACAAATACATGCATCCCACTGTAAAACTAACGAGAAAAGAATGTCATTACAGATGGCTATGACAATTGCAACTTCATTATGACACGTCTACCACTACGCAGCACAACAAATGCATGTATCGCAGTGTGTGAGAAAACATAGTTGAGACCAAGGTAGTATATGGAGGTAAAATCATAAGCATTTATGCATCCTTCTGTGCAGGTTGCCTTATGACAAGCACGATACGTCACCCGCTCACTCAGTCATTACACATGGATATGGGCCACTTTCTGAACACCGAATTGACATCCCTCCATGCAGGGTATTGGTTAGGTTTCTATTTTTAATCTATATAATTTTCAGAAAATAAATTCCTTCACACTTGCCTAATTTTATTTTTTGGAGTATTTTTTCTCCAAAGGTAGGCTAGGCTAGGTTATGCTAGGTTATGCTGGATTTTTTTAAAAAACATGTCTTTTTATGCCATGATACCTAACTCAGCCTCTTTTTGGCATTATTTTGCTCACAACATGAAAAGTAAGCATTTGCACAGAAAACAAGTGGTCTGGTCCCATCATCTTAATCACCTTCAGAAACATGGCATACGGAAGAAAAATGTATTAAAAAACCACCTTTTAAGACAAATTTCCCAGTGATGCCCTAAACAGAACATCATTAAGCTAACATCAGCTAATCCTTTCACGATTTTAAACATCACAAACAAGAATGACTCCGTAGTCTTTAATCACTTATACCTGATTAATTGCAGATATAATGCGATAAGCCACTCCATATTCATGATCGTAAACAATCATTAATTTCCAAAAGCGTGTCCACACCTTGGTCCGGTTCAAAAGTCCCGACTCGATGATCGCTTACGATCTTACCTTCTTCACTCACATTTTTTACTTTGCTTCCAGGGGTAATATTGAACCTCCCTTACAGGCATGAAAACGCCAGCCACCCCATCCCCTAAAACCGCAACAGTTCAAACACGTTCAACTAGTTGTTTCACCACCTTACACTGTATCTATTGGAAGGTCCTGCCATCTGTTGATACAGAGAAAAGCTTCCGTTACTGCCTTGAGCATACTTTCAATAAAGGCGGCAATTATTCCGCCTCGTTGAGAGCACGCCAACTATTGTTGAACTTCTTGATATTTGGATCTTGGACGTTGCGGTTTTGGACCTTTGGTCTTTGGACTTTTACGATCCTTGGATGTTCGGTTTTTGGACTTTATTTACTTTGGACCTTCGGTGTTTGGACGTTATGATTCCTGGACTTTGCGTTCTTGGACTTTTTGTAATTGGACTTTTCGTCTTTGGATGTTAGTTTTTTGGATGTTTCGATACGGACCCGAGGGTTCCATGCTCTAAGTTCTGCTTACAGCAAGAGTTGACAAAATCGGATCCGCCAGTGTGTACACGTGCATGAACGTTGACGTGGTACAAGACGTTGAACGAGAACGTGAACGTTTTGGTAAACAAGAACACAAATCCGGTAACATAGAAACGGTGGAGGTAGACTGGGGACCCTACACAGGAAATTATGTTGTCAATTATTTTTTTCTTTCTTTCTTCAAATGGCCCCTTTGCCAAATAGTGGTCGAAATCCGGTGCTTTTAACCAAAAATAGCGGGAGAAGGGGCACCCTCCAAATCCGTTCGACCCCTCTCCTGATGTAATTACTAGGTACGCCACTGGGGGAGGGGGAGGGGAGGGGCTGACGCCGAAAACCGAAAGTTGGCCCCCCCCCAAACCGGTGGGCTAGATCCGCCAGTGATGGTGGATGGGTGCTTTAGGGTGGTTCATTTTCCGCCAATTACAGTTGTGTGAGTGCACTGTCAAGTGTGAACTGCCCTACGCAAAACCCTGTATGCTGATGCTGGCCATGGTGAATATACATATATTATTGTGATAAATCATGTTTAATCTTTGGAAATGAGAAAAAAAAACTGATTTGCAAACTATTTGGACACAAATTAAAACGTCACCATAACCATCACCACCTGAACCATTATATGATTTGTAGTTCAGAAAAGGCATGTCTGGTCAAGGTATTAATCTGCATATCCTGACAACTGGTAGGTGGCATGCCTAATTTTGTTGCTATATGACTACTTGTTACTTACAATACCTCCTATTGTGCTATTGCTGCACTGCGTTGTTTGTATTTCATGCAATATCAAGTGTTTGCATCAATATCGACGTGGCCTGCAGTAGTGCTACATGAAGTGATGCAAATGAAAATAGCAGGCAACAACAGGGGCAGATCGGTAAATTTTGAGATCAAGGTAACTTTTGATTTTTTGGATTTTTTTTTCTCAATGCGATGCTTTTTTATGTGATTAAGACGATGCGACTACTTATTTTCTCCGCAAATGATTACTTTTAAGTCAACGGCGGTCGATACAATTGATGACGTCATATGCACAGGTCTGCGGCTTCGAGAATAGGCGCGATGCTTCGAGAAGGAAATTTTGAATATCGTGGCAATGGAATTCCTTAAAAAAAAAACAAGCACTGGCAGACCGTGGAACAATTTGAACAAATAACCCAGCGTGCTAATAAATAAATCATAGAATATATAAAATATACTAACCTAACCTAATCTAGACTAAGATAATGCAGCATAATATATAAAATATATTATAGCATAATATACTCTAACCTAACCTAACCTAACCTGACCGGAAAACCAGAATTCTCCAAAAGAGACATTTCCATCATGACGTCATCAAAGCTTGCAGACATTGCTAACGCTGTCGTTAACGTTAACAGCATCGCAAGGAACTTCAGACCTTGATCGAAGGTTTCGGACGCGTCTGGGTGGAGATTTCGTTGTCGGGAATGAATATGGAATTAAGCCAGAAGCATAAGATTTTGGATGTCAATGAGTATTGAATCGAGTGCATGAAGTATTTAATTTCTTCTTTATCACGTCTGTGACCCACCAGGTACGGATAATTACACCCGATGGGCCATATCTGTATAGTGAAGATTATGATCGTGTATTTGTTTGCCAACTGAAAAGTAATCATTTGCCGATAAAATGAGTGGTCCCATCGTCATTTTCACTTTAAAATACTCCGTGTTCGGAAAAAAAATCAAGGAATCAAAATTTACCTTGATCTCCAATAATACTGGCAGATCTAGGGGGGAAAAGAGCCATACTCCACCCACGCATCCACACCAAGAGGACGATTGTTGCAGATATTTGTTTTCCACTAAGGTGGCATCTTCTCAAATTCTAAGATTATTTCATGACCTAAACATTGTCATAAGCATATCCAATGACTGTTCAGATATAATGGATTATTTTCTTTTCAGAATTCGATCTTGCAATTGCACCCTCCAAGCCAAGATTCTGGATCTGTCCCTGGGCAATACCCCAATAAAACCTTTGAGAAACCATCAAAACTATCAGACAACCATTAGCCCACCAGAACAGTTAGCACACCATCAGGACCATTAGGACACCATCAGAACCATTAGAACATCATCAGGACCATTAGGAAACCATTAGGACCATTAGGAGACCATCAGATCCATTAGACCATCAGGACCACCAGGAAACCATTAGACCATCAGGACCACCAGGAAACCATTAGACCATTAGACCGTCAGAACCATTAGCGGCAAAACATCATCAGACACATGGCGGGAATGGTCATGTTTATGGAATGTCTTGTATGCTTTTGAGGGGAAAATTGTCCCCTCAATGTTGGCTATCCCCCCCCAAAGAAAAAAAATCCTAAATGTGACACTATGGAGTGTGCTTCCACCCCAACCATTTGGACCCGCCCATTGCCTCCATGTATTTTCCCCTTCCCCCAATAATTTTCAGAAATAAGCCCCCTAACCATGTCACCCAATTTGAATTAAATCCATCCCTGCCCCCTCCCCCACCCAAAAAAAAATCCTGATGGTATTTCTGATGTTTTTTCTTCTAATGGTCCTAATTTTTGGCCACCCAGTGTGATTTCCAGGGGCCCAGATGCCAACTTTTGAATCCCCCAGCATGATTTTCATGGACCTGGGTCCGACGGGGGCCCAAAATGTCGGGCCGGTCCCCTGAAAGTCACGCTTGGGCTTGGGAGTACCAAAAAGTCGCACGCTGGCCCCTGAAAATCACGCTTGCGGCTCGACAGGTCGCACCGGGACCCGTTTCATCGGGACCATCCAAAGAAAGGAAACGGGCAACGAAAAAACAATCCTGACATGGAAAATAACTGGGGTCCCAACAATCCCTCCAAAAACTCCCAAAGCGTGTTTGACCCCCAACAACGTGTCGAGGCCACTAAAACTCGAGTTAGGGATCTGAACAAATGACGACAGGGCCCAAAAATCGCGCTTAGACCCCAAAAAATAACACCTGCCATTTAAAATCACACTGGGGCCAGAAAGTCGCGCCGGGGTCCCACAAGTTGCACCTGACTTCCCAGGTGCGCTTCCCGACGCGTTTAGACCCCCAAAAATCAATTTCTACCCTTAATCTCAATCTGCGGCCACGAAAATTGCGTCAAAGACCCCAATGAAACGCCTCCGGCCCCGGAAAAGAGACGTATCGAAAAGAAGCGCTGAAAAAGAAGCGCTCCGAAAGCCCAAAGAATCGTACTGGGGCCCTAAAATGTTGCACAGGGTGCTTACACAAAATAGAGCTCGACCCCAAAATATCAAAAGGGACTCGATCGAATCGACCCGAGCAAGGGAAAATCAGAACAGGTCCCTAAAGAAATTATCCGAAGGCCCTTTCTATTCTAGAGGGTGCCATCACCTGCAAAACAAATCGTTGACTCTCAGTGGCGTACTAAAGAGGAAAATGACTCCCCCCTCCTGAAGGGGTGGGCTCCCAAGAATCGCGCCGGGTCACCAAAAGTCGTGCAGCAGCCCCATGAATTCGCTTCGGGGCCTCCAGAATTCGCATATAGTGCTCTAAATGAATACAGCCGGTACCAAAAAGCGCGCAACGGGCCCAAGAAATTTGCGCTGGAGCCCACCGAAATCGCGCTGGGGCCAACTAAATACAACGCTCCCCGCTAACTCGCGTCGGGACTCCCCAAACATCGCGTTCGGGACCCAAAATTTCCGTTGGTAGTCCAAAAAATTCGGGTCGGGGCATCACAAATTCCCCTCTGCAAGCACAGCGTGGCCCCAAAGATCGCATCGGACTCCACAAAAATCAAGCCGGAACCCTCTAAAATATGGAGAGATTCCGAAAAATAGATGTCCGAGCCAAGAAAATCGCTCCGCAACGCCAAACATGCCACCGGATGCCTTTAAAAAACGCGTACGGCTCCGAAAAAACGCACCGGAGCTCGAAAAATCGCGGTGGAACACAAAATGTGGCGCCGGGTGTCCGACAAATCAGGCCGAGACTCTGACTTTAGAACATTCAAAAGAAGTCACCAAAAATTGCGTCGAGTCCAGGGTGCTGGCGTCGGGTCCCCACAGAACTACACGCCTGGGCCCGGAAAGTCCCGCCGGGACCCCGATAAAGCATACTGGAGCCCAAAGTCGTGCTGGGGTTCCACAAATGTGCGATCAGGGGACCCAAATAAACAGCGGGATGCTGAAAATGCGCCGAGCCCTCCAAAGCGTGCCGAGTCCCGCAAAAAAGCGGCAGCGCCATAAAACATGCGTTGCAGCTCTGAATAAGCACACCGGTAACTCTAAAAGGAACCCACAACGTAGGTCCTCAAGGCACTCCGGGGCCACTAGACGGCATGGGGCCTCGAAAACAGGCTGGGGCCTTTAAAAAGCGATATGTTCATAAAGAATGAACAAATAGACCGGGCACTCAATAAGCACATCGGGTTCTTCAATAACGCGCTGATACCTAAAAAAATATCGTCGGTACACAAAAAGCAACTAAACTCTTTAAAAAAGAGCCAGGGTTTCAAAAGTGTGCCTGGCTTTAACAAAAATTAGCTGTGGCCCTATAGCACATCCGTAGACGAAGACAAACATAATGGGTAAAAAAGAACACCTAGCTTGGGGCTCGGTTCGGTGGCCAATCTGGGAGCGGCCACCGCTCCCAGATTGGCCCTTCTTGGAAGTATGTAACCAAAAAGATGAGGTGCATCAAGGCTTGGTGTGTCTCCGGATATCTTAACCACCAGAAAAATGTTAGAAGAAGAAAACTAATCATCGAGTTAATTATTCGATTTTTCCCAGCCAACCCCTATACGAAGCATTCCACACGTCGAATATGGCACAAGACTATCATGTGACAGCAATTAGCAAAATGTGGGAGGCCTGGCAGAAACGGGAGAATCACACGAAGCAAATGCGCCGAATGCGCAAGGCGGGTATACGCGTGCACAAACGTTGGCGTTTTGGCGACCGGGCAGTATTGACTGGAAGGCCTGAAATTGGAAAATGTAACATTTGTTTAGTGATGTGTACAGATGTAATTTCAGCAGGTTGGGGTAACTTATCAAGGGATACCAAAATAAAAACCTTTGAACATGATGGGGGAGTTAGGTTTGAAATCCGGTGACTCAGAATCGATGGTGGCAGATTGGGTTCCCTCCACAAGACAGCTCAGTTGGTCGCTAGGTATTTAATTAAACAAATAAACAGGGCCCCATTGACAATGTATTGGTAGAAATCCGGGGACTTTAAAAATGGTGGTAGGTTTTGCTCTCCTGGCGGAAATCTTATGTACGCCATCGTTCACTGGTACCTCATTTATGGTTCATTTTGCTCGTTTGTTCAGATTTTGTCATTATTGTGTTACTTGGAGCATTGTCAAAGAGCCCCAAATGGAAAAAAAACAAAGTCAGTAACAGCAATCAGCTAGTTTCCAAAGAACGCCTGTGTGCAATTGCGCTGTCTGTGTCAGTGCGTTGGGGCCGAGCGCGTCTTGCGGATCGCCCCTCGCGGTAGTTCCAGCGAGCCCACTGGGCGTCTCCGCTGTATGCGTCGACACTTGTGACTGTTGTTTGCGCCATGTTTGTCTGTGCTGGTCAGCTGTTGAATATCACCGCGGAATGTGTGGCAACGCCATTTTGGCGGGCGGGCGTAGACCGCGGGCCTTTCAATCACGAGCTCTCTGGGGGAGTGCATGTGCTGCGATCGCTCTGCCCCAAACACCCGTCTTGTGCGGTAAGCTCAGTGGCAACTCGTAAAAACTGAACAGGAGTTAGAATATCTTGGTGTGTGACTGCGATTGTCGCTGAGTGTGATAGCGGTCTGTAGCGGTCTGGAGGTCTGTTGTTGCAAGTGCGGATGGGAGTGATGTGTCTTGTTTATAGGGTGTTTACGTGTAGGCTTGCTTCCTGGTGGTAACTTGGACTGTGACATTTGTGGGCCGACGCTTGGAAGTCGTGAAGGAGCATCATGACCAGATTTGGCCCCAAGGCTCGAAATTCAATGTAGATATAGACTCACGGGCCCGGCGTGTTCTCCTGAAGTCCGTGAGAAGAGCTACAATGCATGGGCAGATCGGACATTTTTGATCAGGTGACACTTGGTTCTGGAGGGGTGCCATCTCACCGGAAAGGTGTGCCTTTTCTACTTTGATAGGGGGGGGGGGGGCATATTTTATATAATTATATAATATATCGGGTAGTGTTTTTAATGAATCATCCGGATGCCTAACTAAACTAATTTGGTCACACTGGTGTGGAGTTGCAAGGTCGGACTGTTACCAGTGCTAGGAGGTAAGTGTAGTCTGAGTAGTGTAGTGCAACTAGGTGAGACCCAACTATCCTGATCTCGTCGAGTTCAACATTCAGACTGCCCGATCTCAGCCCTTTCCAACGGTGTGAGGCCACCAAGTGTTTTGGTACGATGGCACGGGGCGACATATTGAATAGCGAACAATGAACTGTACCCCTAACTGTGCCAACTCATCACGCTAAGGACTACTCCAAGAGTGTCATCACTTGCTATTACCTACTAGGCGTTACACACCTGAAGATTTTGTCGCGGTCTTGCATGGCTCGGTGTCCTGGAGGCCAGGAGACTGAACCCCTCCATCCACCACGCACACACACACACAAACGGGCTTCACAAGACAAAGACAACATCGTACTCGCATTTAATTCCCAGATACAGTGTGCACATGTTAGGATTCGGCACGTCTGTCAGGTTGGGCGCTTATCGACTCATCCCGACGAGATGTTTCTGACATACCAGCCGCCGCTGTCTATCCATGACGCGATGTCCGCGATGTACCTCCTAGGAGCTTCCTGTCGACGCTTGCGCATCTTAAAACTTTTATTGTCCTAACTACAAGGGAAGCCATTTTACTCGTGGCCAGATATGCCCAGTTTCCAAACAAGAGGACATCATAAAACTAAGTTGTGAAAGTGGAGTGTCATTTCGAGATGCCAGGGAAATAACCAAGGTAGTCACCACGAGTCTCGCTCTTCGCGATCGTGGTGGCCAGCTCCGCGCATCCCCTGCAACCCCAGCCATCCCAGGAAGGAGCAGATATCATCGAATGCGTCACAGCCACGAAGTTGTGATCGCTCTGGCATTAATGTTCTGGACAGGATGACTCGGTGATAAATTAGTCGTGAATTAGGGTGGAATACACCACTTTCTGAATGCTAAATCGGCATCCTTCAAGAAATATCGACATCCTGCTTCATGATGCGTGCTTATGAAATCTTCGTATCTCCTTTCTAACAATATCTCGTTCATAAGTAGCATGCTCATGCTCTCTATAGGGGATGGTGATACACGAACATTTCACAGCGCAATTTCAGGTAAAGGGATTGCCTATGATGTGATATGGTATACAATTCCAGTTTCAACCGTATGTATTTTTCTCCCTATCCCGAGTATAGCTCTTCCTAAATTATGAATTGCAAAACAAATGATAAAGGTACAGTCATAAGTACGCCATTGGATCAAATCTGAGTCGGATGGATAAAGCATTTTAAATGACATTAATTCCGTGGACAATTTCGACATCCCATTTTGCTTGTTTCGACATCACACCTAACGAAAAATCATTATTTTAACGCTGGGATGACCGCCCGTCACTCTATTACCATGTTAAATGAAAGCGGTCTACCTATCATCCAGGTAAGCCCAGGGGGGAAAATCCCGGCCGCAACAACCGGACTTGCAGCTGGTTGCGTCTTTCCGGCCCGTTCCGCCACCATGCAGACGCAAACTTCTAGCAATCCGTCAATACAGCGTCGTCCTGAGCAGCGCACGGTCGCCTGCCGGGCGGCTTGTCCCCAGGGGGGGGATATCCAAAAATAGGCAAGCGACGTAGAATGGGTAGTTCCGCTTGAATAACATGTACGCTACAGTTAGTATTCCCTCAACGAATGATTTATTTTGTGGAAACTAAATTATGTACACCATCAAATTAGGCACCTCGCATTGATATAACTTGGTGTGTGGGAGATCTCATCGTCGCCTTAAGATAACTGGTGAAGTCCGTGAATAGACATCTCATTCTTCGTGCCACAACATATTTGAAACGGCAAGCAACGCAGCGAGCGCTATCAGTAACCTGGTAGCAAACCGTAAACGGGTGCTTATTTCGCCACCGACCGAAAGCAGTCTCCGATCCCGTACCCGCGCCGAGTTGCCCGTGATGAGGTGCCACCCTGTGCACCGATACGTGTGGGACAGAAGATCGCCATGACTGTGAAGATATGTTTTAACTGGGATAGTAGGCGGGGAGGTACTTTAGTATGACATTGCTCTACCATGATTTTACTGCCGAGTTTTCATGAATAAACTTGTTATGGGCGCTACATGACAATTGTCAGAATAAACTTGTTATGGGCGCTACATGACAATTGTCAGAATAAACTTGTTATGGGCGCCACATGACAATTGTCAGAATAAACTTGTTATGGGCGCCACATGACAATTGTCAGAATAAACTTGTTATGGGCGCTACATGACAATTGTCAGAATAAACTTGTGATGGGCGCTACATGACAATTGTCAGAATAAACTTGTTATGGGTGCTACATGACAATTGTCAGAATAAACTTGTTATGGGCGCTACATGACAATTGTCAGAATAAACTTGTTATGGGCGCTACATGACCATTGTCAGAATAAACTTGTTATGGGCGCTACATGACAATTGCAGTCGATGCGCTCTTTAAATCGAAGAAACCAATCGATCAACTTCAAAAAATGTATAGCTGATGACTCGCTCATTGTCGTATCTGTATGGCTGTTTTATGTTCTGTCAGACGTGCCCTTTACAGTGATCTGCACTTGCAAATGACCTTGGTCACGAACATAATACATTGCGTCCGTTATGCCAGAGATTCGCTCTGAGATGACATAGGGAAAACGACGTCCTGCAAAATCAGTCGATGTATGGGCGCTACCTGGCTATGGAAGCCGATGCCTCCCAGAGCCCAGATAACCAAACCACCACTGCTGTATGTTTTATGTGTAGAACAGAATTAAGTCAAGTAAGACCTTACAAGTGAATGTTTTCAGGAAGCATGGTATTGTTCGTATTAAAAGTCTATCTCTTTCACCTGTCTTTTATAATTTACTTGCTGCCCGCTTGATGAAGCCTGAAAACTTAACCTTAATAAAGAAAGAGGAAAACCATGTATGTGCTGTTTTTATCCGTGCACACCGAAGTGTCATATTGGGGACCAGCGGGTGGCGTTCGTAATTTTATTTTTTCCTTCCGTCGTTTTATCCCGATCTCTGGGGTTTGTAATTCTTGAATCCGTTTCTCTATTCTGTCGCAGATGACAAAAGTGGTGATTACTGGAGCATCAGGACTTCTGGGAAGAGCCTTAGTGACTGAGTTTACAGAAAATGGATTTGTGGTACATGGGTTTGTGAAGAACAGGTAAGCCCCCACATCTTCCGATGTGATGCTAAGTTAATATTGAACTGCAGCTGCGTGAGTAGTGTCATTCGAATGGCGGATGCTGTGCTAAGCGTTTTATAAGCGGCATAAACTGAACAGGAAGGCTGAGAGGCAAGAAGAACGTTGACACAGCGTGGTACATATTCTGATTTCACAATTCGGCATAGAGTATGTGAGCTTGAGATGCGTGCAATATATTTATTGGATGATCTCGATTCTGATAAACACAGGGTTCCGCCAAACCACAGAGGAATCTTGGGCTAGGTAGTGTGTCACTGGCGGATCTAGGGGATGGACACGGGGACCATGCCCCCAGACCGATTTTCCAAACTTTTGCACTAAATTGACATTTTCTCCAAGTCTGAAAACTTTTATTATAGAAATTTGGTCTTCAACGGACCCACCGAATGTTAGCTGTTCAAAGCCAAATAGTTTTTCCGAGTCGGAGAGAGCAGTCTGAAATTTCCCCTTCCAAACCGGCCGAAAACCAGTTTTCTGGATCCGCCAGTGGGTGGGTTCGAGCTCCGCTGTTCGCGTGTACTCCTAAAACATTTTCGATTTGCAGTGCAGCACCTCTTGACCAGCCCGTCAAACGTTTATTTTTGTTAACAGTTTTAACATTGCTGGCCCCGGAGGCAGATCCATGATTTTTTCCCAAGGGGATTGCTATAAGTGCCAAAATTGGCAAAATAAACCCGAAATCGACGCGCCCTAGAGCCACAGTAGTCAAAATCATACGTAAAAATTATGTTGCGGGAATTTGATCTCATTATACAACGAATATTGCAAAAAGGGCAATGGATGGCAGTGGCGGATTCAGTGGGGCAATCAGACCATGCCTTCCCTTCCCCCAAGTGTACTGATCGAGGAAAATCGGCCTTTACTCACGATTTGCGGCATGGGTAGAGGTCCCAGGGGTCGAGGCAGATTTGGACTCCCTGGTTTAGTATCCTTCTCATGCCAATTTGTCATTTTCCCCTATTCAATCTGAGGATATGTCTTGAAAATAAGGATGTGGTCTCGTGAGATCTACCCTGATATAGGGACAAACTAGTTCATTTTATGGAGAAAATATTGGTTTAGTCCCGAGTTCAGATCCTAAACTATTCACACACGATGAGTTTTTGAAAATTTGTTGCACATTTTGCTTCTACTTTGCCCTCAAAACCAATAAAAAAAAACCGGGTGACTATCTGCCTCTGGACTAGAGCCGTACAAATGGCTGCGAAAAGGCCATCAAAATCCTCTGGGTGCGAAAGTTAGCACTAGAAAGGAGCAACAATGGGAGGGGTGCGCTGGTCATGCCAGTTTTCCCCAGTGGATTCGTCCTCGCCGGCCTACTTGGCTCGCAATATGTTTTGACTGATGTGACATGATCCACATATGTTAGACATCTGTGGATTAAACAATTTTCCTGGGAATCCAGAAAGAAATTCCGCCCAAAGTGGGGGATTTTGAAGGGTAAATCGGATGGTTTCTCCATTTGTTTGACACCGTTTTTACAAGCTTTTGGCTACATTTTCGTCTATGCCTGATGGACCGAATTTGATGAGTGTGCAGAATGGAGGGAATTCTTGACATTTTCCCCTTACACCGTAAAGTTGAATACGTGCTCAGCGACTGATTCAGTCAGTTCTTCGAATCCTCATGAAATCCAGGCGTATGCTACTTTCCAACACGATGATTACGAATATGACCTTCATTCACGTCTGTAGGAAAATGTTGCAATCTTATTGACTTGGAGGACAGAAAGGTCACGATGACGAGGACGCCAACTGCGAAAAAGCGTTTCATTAAAAAAAGGAGATGAGAGAATCAAACGTTCTAGCTAGTAACAAGCTACATCCTGCCTTGGATGAAGCAACCCCCACCCACCACCCAAAAAAAACAAATTAAATGTCCAATGAAGATCGAATAGCGGAGACGCTACTTGCGGGAAAACGGTGGCCATAATGTTCCATTGCAGACGGCAATCAGCCACAGTCCTCTTTCAGAAACTTCAAGGTCAATCGAAGGGGATAATATGGGTACGCAAATTACAGGCAGAAACCCTCGTTTTATGCCGTGTTTGACCCATTATATGCTCCAATGGCGACGCCTCGGGTCGCTATGCGACGGAGACATTAATAACGGATTGTGTGAATTGTAAATTCTTAGTTTTGTTTCAAGTATGGCGTTTCTTGGTTGTTTAACGTACAATAAACATGTATCCAGTTTCAAGCCATTCGGTTAGTATGTCTTTGAAAGATAAATACCGCAAGCTTGGCGCACTTGAAACAATATCCTTATTTTTGTATATTTTTGTATGATGTTCGTGCCCCGGTCCAAAGCAGCCAGCGTTGTGTATGGATGAACGTAAGCCTTTGGGTTCGTGGTCGCGGTAATTTCGCGGTAATTTCGCGGTAATTTCGTTCGTGGTCGTGATTTCGCTGTTGCATGCGGTTGACGGGACGGGAACCCGCTACACCATTATTGATATGCAACATGGCGTAAGTGCAGAAAATCCTATGTGGTTATCAGGACTGCCGTTGTTGTCGCTTTAGTGGTTTTCATCAATGTGGGAGACGGTTTGCTATGCTTTTGTATATAGAACATTCTGTTTTAATCCTCAACACGAAGGGTGGAGATGATGTAGCCGTCCAGTCATTCGTGCACTCGCCAATTGGTGATTGGTGATCTGGCCCTTGATCAGTCGGACCCCGGTGTGTTGGCTTATACACGCAGACCAGAAAACAAGCACGGCGGTGCCGCGCTCGGCTGTCCCGTCTGCCCGTCTGCCCGTTCTGCCGGCCCCGCGACCCCGACCGCGCGACCCGTCCCGTCGGTCATTCACAGCTCCCGAGGCCGCGGCGGCGGCAGTTCAATCGCAAGGGCAGAGGTGAATAACGAGCGGCGCGGTGGCTAACACTTTCACAATGTAACACCCTCCCTAAGGTTTTCGGAGTCTAGCACTATTTCCACTGCAGCTGGTTTCTCCATCATCCCGTAAGAACAATGCCAACCTTTCATTTCGTTTTTGTTTTGCGTTTTATTATTATTTCAGGACAAGCTGCAGCTCAATACTGGTTACAATTTGGCACCTCATTGGCTTTTTTCCACGTAGCCTGTTTTCTGCTGTTAGCATCCCCGATATTGACCTTCATTTGACCTTGAAGTATGACTTTAAACGTTAATAAGATCAGATTCGTAATTAACGTGTTTAAATGTGCTATGCACGAGGTTTTGATAAGCATTTTAGGTTTGCCACACTGTTTTTCTGCGGTTGTGACCTTGATTTCACCTTGAAGTATGACCGCACATAATGACGACCATGCTCATGATAGCGTGTTGACAGATACCGTACCATCATTTTACATTGGGATCCGAATCCTTTTTAGCCATCCTTGAAGGTTATTTTTTTTTTGCGGGCTGTTTTGTATCTACGATCTGAAAAGTCATTTGAATTTTACACCGTTTTTCCGTAGGTAGCGTCCTAGTCTTTGTGACCTTAATTTGACTTTGAAGTAGGACTCCAGTAGTCGATGAATCATATTCTACATCAGTGTTGGAAGGTACCATCTACCTGGTTTTCATGGGATCGATGCCCGTTGCTGAAAACGTATTAAACTTTTCGGACGTTCAAGAACTTTTTTTTAAATCTGCCAGTGGGTGTGTTTATAATCCATAGCCAAATACTCCAGTGACAGTGTTGCGAAGGAGGATAAATATGTATTTACACAAAATTTGGTTTACCAAGGAGGATAAAGATAGTTAGATGCCACTCTTCAACTTCTAATAAAATGTTACCTGGAAGTAATCTTCGCAGCAGTATGGTAATCCTTGCCACTACCGCTCAATTATAGACGTGTTTGGTAGAAAATATTCTTTCTTTTGAAGAATTGTGCGCAGCGATGAAGCTAAGGTTAGAAACTCTGGAAGCATGGTGTTGTAAGTCTCCAAATGATGAAATAGACAGTACCTTTCGATGGCAGCCTTTCGATGGCAGGTGGCTCAACAGACAGACAGACACATGTATTAAGGCCATCCACAATTAACTTGTGGCTATTAGTCTCACGTCATACAAATAAAAAGAGGTCGGCAGAAGTATCATACATTCAGATATTGTTTACAAGCAGTCATAAAAGCAGACACATAAAATGGGCGCTAAGTGCCTCCACAGTCCGGGTTCCTACGCAGGTGACTCTTTAGGTGCGGTCCAAACATGGGGATGGGTAGCCGCGTAAGATCGGGCGGCAAGGCATTGTATTGTCTAGCCGCGCGACTACAAAAACGTCGCTTGCCCATGTCGGTTCGCGATCTGGGCACGTGCAGATCGCCGTCTTGCCTGGTGGTCCTGTCACGTGTCTGCGATACCAGAGCAAATTCACTGGCTAGTGACTCTGGTTCACCCAGGCGACGCACCTTGTTTAGCAAGGTCAGCGTGTGGTACTGAACGAGGTTCCGTGCGCTCAGCCAGCCCAATTTCTCTAGCAGATCCGATGCATGATAAAAAATGTTGCGGCCGAAAATTACTTTTGCTGCATAGTTAATGTTTTGGATGCAAGACATATTCTTTTGCGCTCCATTGCCGTACACCGAAATACAATACCGGATCTGTGAGAGTACCAAGGCATTGACTAAAGCGGAGATGACAGCGGGCGGCAGGTAACTCCTCAGATGCGACAGACCACTCAAAGTACCGAAGCAGCGCCTAGTGATGGTGGAGACGTGGGAGTCCCAGCTGAGAGAGCGGTCAAATATTAATCCGATATTTTTAGCTTCCGAGATGAGTTAGATCGTGATCGCGAAATTTTACGGTAATTTCGGGGGTGTGGCGCAAATTTTGCTGCCTTCCCAGCAGCATCAGTTGAGTCTTTCCGGCATTCACGCCTAGGAGGCCAATAGGCGGTACACATAATACATTTCCGCTTACTGTCGGGCCTCACCAGTGTCCATAGCGTCTCGAGTCGGCTGTTGGGGACTGCTGCGGTGGCGAACCTAATAGGGGTCACACTGACACCGTCCCTGGCGGCCAGTCCCACACCACCGAAGCCCCGACCGTCCGGACGATCGGCCCGGAACAGCTGGTATCCAGGCAGCACGAGAAGGCGACTCGGGGTCGCTGGGCGGAGCCAGGTCTCCCAGAGGCCCATGGGGTCATACTTGTGATGGTGTAAGTGGTCGGATAGTTCCAGTAGCTTGGGCTTCAATGATTGACAGTTGATTGCCCCGATGAGAAGAGTAGATCCGGATGGGGCTTGACTGGTGGCCCGGCGCCGGGCGCCGCCCCTATACCCCCGGCGCCTCGCTCCAGGTGCGCGCCTGCCACGTCTTGTCCGGCATACTCGACCACCAGAGCTCGCTGATTGGCTGCCGCTCGGGACGGCTGACCCGGAGCCCACGGGCACGTGATCAGCAGGCGACTGGCGCTGACCAGGTTCAAGGTCACCCGGAGCGTCAGGACTCCTGACGCTCAGCCGTCTGAGACGAACGAGGCGAGCGGGCCGACGATTGGCGAACAGAGGGCATGGCAACGAGTACCAGAGCGTTCACAACGGCAAGCAGAACGATCCATCTCATCGGATCCGATGACCCGGGATGCGCCACAGACATGATAATACGGTCCAGGAGGATGATAATCTGGTCACTCATGGGTTCCAGGGGAGGCAGAAAACAACTCTGCTAGTTGAATCCGTACCCCTGAACCTCGCGGCGGGTACCGCGCGATGGTCGTCGCCGGCGGGGGTCGTTGACCGTCACAGGAAGCGGACGTGGGGCACTTCGCTCTTCGCACGCACACGCAGGGCACTCGAGGAGAGGCACAGGCGGCAGGCTGGGCTGGGTAGCGGAGCGCCGGCACGCGACCCTCGCGCGGGCGCGGCGCACGGACAACTGACTGGTGGCCCACAAATAGAACCCTTAGCATTCTCACGTCTATGCTCTGAATAACCAATGATCAGAGGCGCAGCCAAGGAGTAGCCTCCAGGAACCAAAAATACACCAGATGAAACTACAAATTTTGAGATTTTCACCACGAAAAACCCACGCACCACGCAGCGGCAAAACTCGAAAAATTTTCGACGCGCGAAGCCCGCGGACAACTTTCTCCGCTTCTTCACATTTTCGACATTTCGCACTAGGATCTAATGTTCTGGGAATCTAAGAACATCTTATGGCATACATGTTGTCTTAAACGGCCCGACGACTCGACTGTGCAACTACGGCGAGTTTTTCGAAATCGGATAAACGTTTTTGAATTTGCCTCCCCCAGGCAAGGCTTTTGGATCCGTCCCTATTCTGATCACGTATGTCAAGTATTTCTTGCTTGGGCTAACACACGTGTAATATCCGTGCCTGTTGCAATACCATTTTCTAGTCATAAAGTCATAAAGTCGGTGTTAAGGCTTAAGAGCCACAGGGGCCCATCTGGGTTAAGCCTATCTGGAAAAAGTCATTTAAGGTTTGCTCTCGCAGTGAGCACTCAAGATCAGACATGTCTCGTTCACACGTTTATTCGGTGATATCACTAATAAGAATCATGGTGGAATAGATATCCACCTGATATTTCTTCATGTTAAGATCAGGAACCTGGCGTTGAATTTAAACAACCAGCTAAAACTGCTGTCGTTCTCCACAAATTTGGGCTACTTGAGCTTCGGTTAACGTCATGTAGGGCACCCATGTATCACACGTGTCGTACCGAATAAGTTCCTGATCAAGGACGTTTGTTGGATGGTTTCGTAGTCTAATATTGGCGTAAAGCAGGAATCAGGCTAGGCAGAATATATCCTGAAAGTATCATGGTAAAATTAGATGTTCTACCTTGAGGTAATCCTCGCAGCAATATGGTACCCATAATTTCCATGGAGGAAGGGTTAAGGACAACATACAACAATAGCAAGGGGCATATGACCGACAACACAAAAGCTACAACGAAGTCAACATGAAGCATGCCACTAAGTTAGCTTGACATATAAAACAAACAGGGGTGTCGATTTGTATCCTTTTGTGGGGGCCATGGCACCACCAATGTTGATCTTGCCCCCCCCAATAACCTATGCTATTGTATGCTGATAAGAAAGCTAAAGGGGAAAAAATGAAAAACACCATGCTAAGTAGAAACATTGATGTTAACCAGCACATTTTGTACTGAAAAGAAACAGATTTGGATTAGATAGTGGACTGACCCTCCACCTTTTGCTGAAAAATGTAAAATTGTGTGCAAAAACAAACAAAATAGCTGGAATTCCGTCCACTGTGGAAGTACAGCTTACATCATAAAATGTTGAGATTAGCGATGCGGATGCATTTTAAACCAGATTGTCTGCAAGAAAATCTGCTAAGCAACTAAACAACAATTGCATGGTCATACTGATGTTTGTACACACCACCAATGGCAAAACCACATTAATTCCAAATTAATTCACTGATGCTCACATTCACATTAATTCACACTGCTCTTTTATTTATGTGACTTCACCAGTTATTGGACGATTTTCCCTGTTGGTGAGGATGCTGAATAAACATAAACATACACATCGTCGAATAAAAAATCAGAATTTCTTAGATCCGAAAATATAGTGGGCTAAATCCGATGAGTTTTTTTTTCGGGGGGGATCTAGTGCGTTAGCACTTCGCCCCCCTCCCCCCCCCCATGCTTTTAAAAAATCGACACCCCTGAAAACAAATACAACATAGAACTAAAAAGTGGTAAAGAAACGCATGAAATGTTTGGGAGGGCCAATCGCTTTTTCCGTCCGCCATTTGATGCACGGCTGAAATTGTCAATGGTTAAGGTTCCCCAAAAATGGGGGAACGGTCAACTTGTTTCTGGACACATTTGCATCACTATGGTTTTATACGTCGCAGATATGGAGTCGGTTTTCACTGGATACATCTAGTTATCCGATTTATCGTTAGCGAGTACTAATTTCGTATGCAAATTGTCTGCCACGCGAAGACTTTTCGACTTAGCGGATATAGAATATAATAGACCAATCGATAGCTATACAGCGCGTTGAAGTGGTTACGCGTCCGTCCCTTAACTGCGTAACTCGAGAGTTGCGGGCTCCAGGCGCACTAGCCGCGCCACGTACCGCCCGCACTTCAGTCTTCCCGCAACTATTAGGTGTGGAAGTGGCGACGCCTCATAAGAAAATGAAGTGTTTCGTTAAAAAACCCACTGTTTTTGTTATAGATGAACGAGATGGGCACGGCGATGAAACAGCAGTGGCAATATAGTTTTCGGGGAGAATGGCATGTTTGCTCTGCTAATGTGATGGCGTTCCGGGTATGTCGTCATGTAGTCTCGTGGGACGGCCTTTCAAGGCGAAGGGCATGTTTGTTCCGCTTATGTGGTGGCGTTCAGAGTATGTCGTCATGTAGCCTCGTGGGACGGCCTTTCAGGGAGTTGCGGACTAATTAATCACTGGGAAAAGCATTTACCGAGCAGCGAATGGTTTTATATGCGAGACTCCTATGGACAGCCACACATTTCTAACGTCAAAGGGAGATTTACGTCGCGCACAGCAAGGCTGTAGCCAAAAAAGTGATACCGGACTGATATGTACCTAGTTGCACTCCAGCAATGTACCATGACTTGATTATACTCGGGAGTGCGCTATGCGTCACGCATGGCCGGAGATCCTAGGTGGGTTGGGGGATCTGGATCTCCTGGTCTGGTACCCCGCCAATGTTAATTTGTAATTTTCCCTATTGAAACTGAAGATGTGCCTTGTCAATAAGGACTTTGGCTCCCCTGGCTTTGTAATAGATCTCCAGCCCTGGCGTCACGCGTTCTTTACAGTGAAATCTGGACATGTACATCGAGGAAAATCCCAGATTTTTTCCTCGGGCCCTCAAGCCCCCCTTTCCCTGGAAACCACTCGGGAATCGTTCCCCGGAGTGGTGTGTCCCCGCTATATGGAGTCGCTGCTCTTGGAGCAATGGAGAGCCAACTATTGTATTGTTGCTTTGCCAATGCACGTGCCTGACCGCGCGCCGTGTACCATCGGTTTGCAGGGTGTCTGACGATCTCAGGTCAGTGGACCTGCTCGACAGTACCGAGCTGATCTCCCAATTGAATCAGCTGGCGCCAGATGTCATAATCCACTCGGCGGCGGTCCGATTTCCGGACCAGGTAGAGGGCGATCCGGTCCGAGCTCGGCAGATCAACGTGGACGCCACAGCCGTCATTGCCGACGTCGCCGGTAGGTGGCAATGGCGGGTAGCGATCGGCCAGACTGTCATGGTGTGAGACCAGGGTAAAAAGGCAGTCTTGGATTTTGTCATCCAGAATAATAGTTTATCTAGTGTCCTCTGATTGTTTTGTGCCAGGAAGTTGATGGTTCTGTTTCACAGTAAAATCGTTGCTCAGTGATTAAGATGTTCAACCCCATGGGTTCTTGAACATGGGATTGTATTCTAGCAATACAACTCTGCATTGTTATGGACGAAAACTGAGGTTCACACTAATTATTTATTTTCATGCGTGTTATTCCAAACCCCATTATGTTAAAATACTAACTCCAAATGTATACCCTAGAAAGTAAGTATTTATGAAATAAAACATAGGTTCTCTTTTATGGTACAGGAACAAACAAAAGTTTTGAATGTTTTACAAATGTGTTCATCACACACTGCCACTTGCTATAGCTAAATTATTTCAGTATGCGATACCTAATAATACCAAAATAATTCAACATTTCTTTATACCATTCACATAAGAACAATACAGGCTCAGGGTCGTGGTCAAGAATTGTTCAGGGGGGATTTTGCGAAGGGTTCCGGACTGTCGCCAACAATATCGTAGGATTTCGGCCACCTGATTTCGTAAAGGGCCTTTTGTCCTTATGAAAATAACTTTTTATCTTTAAAAAAAACCTTCATTGGGGATCCGGATCATCGAATCCCCTCCATCCCCAAATTTCGTGCAAACATGGTACCATTATAAACCAACCATGCAGACAGCCTATCAGTGCCCGTATACGTTTGTAAGGGCCCATAAACATCGTAAAAGCCCGTAGACGTTCGTAATAGCCAGTAGGCATTATTGCGGACCAGTAAACGTTCGGAAGAACCCGTTAGCCCGTAGATGTCCGCAACGGTCTTTAAGCGTCTGTAAGGACCCGCACACATTCGTAAGGGCTCGTAAGCGGCAGTCAATTTTCGTCATGGGCCGTAGAAATTCGTGAGGCCCGTGCACGTTAATAAGGGCTCGCAGGCATTCGTAAGAGCCCGTAGGTATCTATTAGGATCCGTAGGCATTAGTAAGGGCCCGCAGAAGTTTGTAAGGGCTCGTGAACTTTCGCAAGGATCCGTAGACGTTCGTGAGGGCCCGTAGACTTTTAGGAGGCCGACAACAGCCTCGGCGGCCATAAAGTGTCGTCGACCTTTTTATCTCCGCTGTAGCGACCTCGTAGACGATTACGTACAGGCCCACGGTGCGGCCCTTCGGGCCGTACCAGGGTTCCGTAGGAGCCCAAGGGAGGGGGGGGCGGAATCGATCAACCCCACCGCCCCCTCGGCTAGGTCCCTGTACAGGCTGCATGTTATTACATACTCTGCTTCAAATCCTGCAACAATATAATGTGCCAAATATTTCCCAGTGTGGAGCAGGTGCCTGGACAGAGTAGTGCTAAATAAATGCATTAAACATTACTTTGTGGAATTACACATCAATGGAAACTGAAGGTCAAATATAGTTAATAGACTTTCCTTAGTTTATTTTTGAATGTGCCTTGTTACAGCGTAGTTCACCTATTAACGCAGTTCACTGATATGAGTGTGCGTGGGCTTATTTTTTAAAAATTATTTTGATAGAACTGTATACACAGTGTTAAATTATTAGTGAAATAGGGTGGAAAATGCCACTTTCTCAGCATTGAATATACATCCTTTCCAGGGAAATATCGGCATTGTGGTTGTGTGCTTATGAGGTCTCCGTGACTCACTTTCAAACGTATTTCGTGTATAGGCGTCATGCTTATGCTCAACATTACGGATTGTGATGCACAAGCATCTAGTAACACAATTCCAGGTACAGAGATCATCTATGGTGTGGTCTGCTAAGCGATGTCATCTGCTGATACCACGGTATCGCAATCGCTCACGTTGGTATAGGCATCCCGATAACAGGTGTCCCACAAATTAAATGAAGAACATGCACTTATGAGTACACTATTGGCTCAAAATTGAGTTTCAAGAACTGAAACTATATTTTAATTGGCATACTTCCATGACACATTTCGACATCCTATTGTACTCGTTTCGACATCTCACACCTAACGAAAAACCAATATTTTAATACTGTGTATACATCTATGTATTCTGTGAGTTTCCTCTGTACGAATCTTTCATCGCTTCATGTGAGTAAAACTTTAACGGGTCGGGCCACGAGATTGAAGATTTCCGCATGGTTGGGCTAGAAAGTGTTGGGAAGGAAAATGTGTTATAGACGGCAACGGGAAAACGGATGGATTAGCATATTGGAAACTGAGTCCATAGTAAGGGGACTTAATCGGAGAAAAGGATTTACGAGGTGATATCTTGGATTTGTATAGTGATGTACTATGACGGTGACGGTTTGTCGCGACCGCTTTGTTAATCTCGCTATTGTTACGTCGTAAAATTTATTTTCAACACTGTCCCCCTTTGCATTTATTCTATCACGCGTGTTGGTATGTGATAACTTTATCATGGATTCACCTATTGGAATATTAGATGAGTCGTTACTTAGTTGTGCCTAATCGGAGGTGTGCCAGACAGCTTCGATTAACACCAGATATTCAGCTTGGCGTGATTTGTATTATCGAGAGTGGCGAACACCTAGCGCAACGTGAATACACTGACGAAAGTACGATATAGTATTGAAACGATTTACAGATTAAATGTATACATATTTATATATATATATATATATAATGTACATCCATGTGTGCGTGTATGTATGTAGGGATGTATGTATGCATTCATGCACACATGCATTATGTATGTATCTATGTATGCACGACACCCGTAAACTGTCAATAATTGCTTGAAACAGCATTATCAGTCGTAGATTACTCTATTTCAACCGCGAATCGCTTCGACCAATCATTACACCTCTTATTTTGAATCATTTCATGAAACAAAATATATATGGTTACAACGAAAGCCATATTACTTGGAGTTGTAAACCTCCAGATTAATTAAAAAGAAGTTCAGGCTGCTAAAGCTTGCATGTCTATATAACCTTTCATCTTCTAGGCGAATATTCATAGCAGAAAAAATGATGCCTCTGTACTTGTTTTAGGCTATCCTTCTTTCGCAAATGACCATGACATCGGTGTGAGCGGTTTAGGTTCACTTCACTGCAACCACCCCGTGATTTCTTTTTGTCCTGTGCTTATAATGATATGCCTGTTGCAGCCAAGTTGAAGGCCCAGCTGCTGTACATTAGCACAGAATATGTATTCGACGGCGAATCTGCCCCGTACAAGGAAGATGACCCGCCCAACCCCGTCAACCTGTACGGGAAGACCAAGTTGGACGGCGAAAAGGAAACTCTCTCACGCTGCCCAGGTATATTGAGGACTGTCCAGGTATCTGATATTGTCCAGCTTTCTCCCGTACTGTTCAAGCAAGACGTATATTCAGGCCATCCACAATATACTGGTGGCTATTACAGCCTATTGTCGGGTTTTAAAACAGGTGTCGCGGGGAAAAGGGCTGTCACAGGCACACATAAAAACATAACAATTCCTCATACCAGCGGCACGGAAAGAGTCTGCATCAGCAAGTACGGTAAGTATGATAAGAAGTCAGCAAGTATAATAAGTCAGCAAGTATGATAAGAGGTCAGAGAGTATGATAGAAGTCAGGAAGTAGATCAGATCAATCAGGCCGGTGTCGTGCACAAATACCGCCTAAGGCGGCGACCAAACGTGGGAACTGGCAGTTGTCTCAGTTCGTGTGGTAGTTCATTATACAGGGCAGGACCCCTGGAACAAAAACGGCGCCTGTCCATCTCTGGTCGCGACCTGGGGACGTATAGGTTCCGGTCCTGACGGGTGTGGCGGTCACGATGCAAGCAAGGGTGTAATTTGCGCAATCCAAACAAGTGAGCAATCAAGGACACACTGCAAGGGTGTTTTTGATTGCTCATGTCTCAATAGCAAAACATTGTAACTACAATATGCCACACAATTATGAACTCAGAAATGTCACGGAAATCCATTCGTTACATTGCATTATTAATTTAGTTTAATTTAGGCCGAATGACCTCGTGACCTGAGGACACGTGACCTTCCGTGACCCTCGTTACATTGACAGCTGCACATGTGGCTGCCAGGAAATGGAGATCCATCATTTATCTACTGAAATTTATAACTATTCTAATTAAAAATGTTTTTTGACTCGCCAGCCGATTTAGCTATTGTTGGTACTATGGTTTAGTCTATTGAGCCAGCGCACCTGTTCGCGGTCAGAGAACCACAGCTTGGTTATCAAATAAAGCAACAATTGTTCGCATCAGATTCAGTGTGACGCAGATCAGTCATTACATTAATAAAGATCATAACGAGCGAGTAACCTTATTTTCGACTGGATGTCTTCGGATATGATCTATGGAGACTGATTCTATCATTATATTAAGACTGGTGTCCAGATTCAAAATGCAAATTCTAATAGCAGATAACTGACAAGATTGTCGACAGCAAATGCCGACCGGAAACTCGAGACCTACGCCAACTACGCCAGTGATTCTCTCGTCAAATTAGTCCTGTGTCGCATGTCTTTATGCAGGATCGCTGGTGCTGCGCGTGCCGTTGCTGTACGGACCGGTGGAGTTCCTGGCCGAATCGGCGGTAACTGTGCTCTTGGACTGTTTATCGAAGCCGCCGCCTGGAGGTAGCACTGTGTCCGACATAGAAGTGCGCTACCCATCTCACGTGCGCGATATCGCCGCCATATGCCGCCAGCTGATCAACAAGCAACGTGAGGTGAGTGCGACCGTGTCTGGATAGGGGCTCCGTTTGATGCTTGCTGATGACTTTTCCAGCTGATATCACAACTGACATCCAAATCCCGTCATCGGGAACGCACTGGGGGGGGGGGGGGGGTAATGCATTCTTTAATCTTTAAATGTCTTGGTGTATAAATGATATATGATCCCAAAAATTAAGCACATAGGATTATGAAGAGGTGAATGAAAGCAGTAGCGTGAAAAGGAATTAACAATTGTACGAGTAAAAAGCGTGAGCGTGATTTAACATGAGCGCAGATCGAATACGTCCGACTACCTATAATTCACTATGCATATGAAATTCTTAGATTTCACGTCGAAGTCGAAAACTGACTCCGGAATTTAAGAAGGAAAGCACAAGTGCTGGCGGATCCAGTTTGTTACTTGCGTTTGAGGATGCTTCGACACCGGATCTAGAAACCTGTTTTCAAATAGTTGACGTACATGCATACATATATGCATGCATTCATACCCGCATGCACATATTCATACACATGCATGTATGCGCACCTCATACAATATGTGCCAATATAATATCAAATAACGTAATATGGAACGTCATGTAATTATATGCCAAAGTTGCAAACGGCGTATATCCGTAGTTTTCCTTAACAAAAGGTGTTAATGTTGATAAACTACTATAGCATCTACAAACGCCTGCTTCGTCCAGGAAATGGTATTGGTAAGCTAGCAATCGGTTTTGTATTAATATTGATTTGCATTTTAAAAAATGCTGCTAGCGAAAGTTCTGTTATTATTTTAAGCAGGGTGTTCATTTGTTTAGTTTTACAGGGCGGTAGCATGAAGCCTATGCGATGCTTTGTTCACTGCCCTGTGTCGCCGTGTCACAGGGTCTGTGCCCTGTCACACCTGTGCCCTGTGTCACCGTCTGGTGCGTAGTCATGGCGTACACACCCACAAGCCGCCACTCGGTGCCGGCGTGCGTGACTAGCGCCACCCGGTGCCCGCAGGGCCGGCCGGAGGTCAGCGGCGTGTTCCAATGGAGCGGCGAGCAGGCGCTCACCAAGTACGCCATGGCCCTGGAGATCGCCGCCGAGCTCGGCCTGCCCACCGACCACGTGACCGCCGGCCGGGCGCCGCCGCCGGCCGGCACGCGGCGTCCCCTCGACTGCCGCATGGACGTCACGAGATTACGTCAGCTGGGCGTGCGCGAGCACACGCCGTTCCGACAGGGCGTCCGCCAGTGTCTGCTGCCGTGGATGGATAAGCGCAGTGGTGATGCGTAGCACCGGCTGCCGGAAGCTCATTTGTAGTGGCTCCACCATTGTAGTGCTGCGAGTCCTGTGGTTTTCACTTGTCGGAGCATGTCAGTCGGGCATGGCCATCTGGCCGACTTATGCCATGGTGTCGTTTTGCTCGGAACATGGCTGATACCCTGAGGTAAAGGTGAGAATACAGGTTATTTTTTTGGTATGGTGCAATGCCTTGTGGTTCAGGTGTGTTCTGGTTATGTATACATAATATAATATAATATAATATAAATACTTTATTGTGAGGCTTCTTGTCGGTCCATTGGGCATCGATTTATGGCCAGCCAGCCAGCACCCTGGTTATGTCGTCATGGCGCGTGACCTGCGCGCTCCAGACGATCGGTGTCAGTCCGGTGGATGGTGCCGCGCAGAACGGTTGAATGCAGCATACACTGGGCGGGAAGGCTATGTTTCTGGGAAGAAAAGACTGCAATAAGGTATCGTCTGAGGAAAAGGCTGTGTATGTACGTATCCAGGATAGTTTGACAAAATGTGATAGTTCTCTGGGAAGATGCTCGTCTCACAATCGAAAGATTGTGGGTTCGAGTCTCACCTGTTGCTACTCTTCGCCCGCAACCAATCGGCGTGAGAGATTGGCGACGCTATATGACTCAACGTTCAACGTGTCGTAAAACCAATAACCAATAACAATAGTTCTCTGGGATGCTCAAAGTTGAAATCGCTTTTGCGGCATAGTGATACGCTTTGGTGATTTGGATGTTGGGAGATGGTACATGGAGGGGTTTCATAGGATGCAAAATGTATTGATAGCAAAATTAATTCACATTGGCATATATTAATCACCATCGTGAATATATTCCCTTCGTGTGAGTGATAGTCGATGGTGCATTTCTAAACGAAATATGTTCATCAAGCCCATCGATTATAAAGCGTGCCTTCATTTTCACTCCGATTACCTCCACGCACAAATCAAGCTACATACTGACCTGCCTGCACGAATGAAAGTGGTAGGCATGTATGCAAGATGTTAAAAACCTACCAAAGACACCGAAGGGGTTCAAAACGTTGGAATCGAAACGTACATTAATGGGCATGAGGCTGCTCGACGGTGTGGATGGAGGGGGCTCCAGAGAGTGATTAGAAAGGGTGTCCCTTGGATGATTGATTGAGTTGATTTGGATTGAAATAATTGATGTATGGACTGAATGCAAATTGGGATCAACAAGCCTGCTATTCATGGGTCAGTAGATTTCGCATCATTTCCTCACCACAAATGTCCAGTCATGTGCTGCATATCCCTGTGAGGTTTTGGGAATGCATGCTGTCACGATGGGCATCAACGCACTCCGAATGACACCAGGAACTAAAAGAAAATGATCCAAAACGGTATATACTCACCGTGGTTTTCAAAATATCCACTAAAAAGTATTCCAATCACGTTTTTCGCCCTATTGTGAAGAACGCCATGGGCATTAGCATGAGACCCAATGTAGTTTGATATTCGCGGGTTAACCAAATTCGCTCATTTTCTCACGAAGTATGCGGAATGATGTGCATATTCCAGTGACAGCTTTTTGCTAGGCATCGTCTGGCTTGACAGTATTGATGATACATGTAACGGACGGTAACCTGGTGCTGACCCTTCCTGGGTAAAGACGTTGGTCGCCAATTTTGTGTTTATATTGGATAGCGGGCTGCTAGTTCCTGTTGATTGCTGTGGATTAACTTTCATGGTACATGCTTCAAGGCGGTTAATGACCATGTACTTTGGCACAACTATCAAAACTATGAAACCGTATAAATTCAGTCGCCCCTGGAGGTCCTGGTTTAGAGGCGCATCGACTGCATGCACGAGACAATGCCCAACAAATAAGCTTTCGGCAGAATATGTAGCATGTCCTTGAACATACTTGGTGAGAAAATGAGCGGAATAAATCCCCCCCCCCATGAATATGAAGCTACCTTGGATTCTGTGTATCACGCTCTAAGCCATCCAGCCCCCAAAAAAACGCGATTTTTAGTATTAAATCTGGGACAGTTTTGGGCATAGTTTGGCTGGTTGCACTGGCACCCCTGGCTGCGCTATTGCCATAATTTGAGTCACATAAAAGTCGTCCCCCCATCTGACGTGAGACTCCCCCCCCCAAAAAAAAAAAAAAAAATATTGAGGCCCCTATCCGGAAATGCACAAGAAAATAGGCGAGCAGGGAGGCCGACGGGACAGAAAATCATGCTGTCAAAGAGGCCCCAAGACTGGCAACGAGGCCCCCAGAAAATCTAATCGGGTCCCTATAAGAAACGTAGGACAGAGATTGGGAGGAAGCCCCCAGGACGAAAAGGATGCTACCGAGACGGGTAAGAAGCCACCCAGGTTAGACAAGAAGGCAGCAGGATATTCTTAATTTGGAAAACGAGGCCCCCAACCCAGTGAACATGCCGACATTGGCCCGACGTCGGCCCGATACTCGGCCCTACGTCGGGCCGATGTCGGACGCTAGCGGCCCGCTGTCGGCTGGGGAGTGGAATGTCCCCCCATGCCGACATTCAGCCGACGTGGGGCCGATGTCGGAAATGTGTCGTGTTGCTGTCCGGACGCCAGCGACCCTGTCGGCTGGAGAGTGAAATGTTGCACACCGGCCCGACGTCGGCTGGCCGCTATTAATGTTTAACTAAACCAGACATGTGATATATTCCAGGCTAGTTTGCCGATGTCGGGCCGAGAGCGGCCCGATGTCGGTATGCCGCTCACGAGATATCGAGCTCGCCCCGACACACGCCGACAGCGGGCCGACATCGGCATGTTTACTGGGAAGATGGAAGAAATAAGGACTATAATATAATATAATAGAACATAAGGACATATCATAGGAGAGATTTCTCCGGACGCAAGAGGGGAACCCAAGATGGGTAAGAAGGTCTCCGCAGGAATGAGAGAAGGCTACTGAGACCAGCCAGATGCGGCCCATATTTTGGAAGAGGAGGGCCCTAGGAGATATGAACCCTATGAATCTTCTGCTGTGTCACCATGGATTTGCTGTTGTGTTGGTATGGATCTGCTGCCGTCACAATCCTCGCGACGAGAGTTGCCGAGCATGCGTAGCTTTGCTATCGCCTTCATTACTGTGTTGCCGTGTTACCTACGTGCTCGTAACTTCGATGCCCATGTTGCCTTGAGAGGCCCGAGCAACGCATCGGAGAGGAAAGAATAGCCATCTCGCGGTGGGACGCTGTTTGTAGTCGTCTCGTTTCGGAAATGTGACGGTCGTTTCGGAAATGTCTCTGAGAGATGTGACGGTCGCTACCGGCGAAACCGGTAGCCACCTAGCGGTGTGAACGTGCACTGCGGGTTGGTGCGTGGTAAGCAGAGCAGTGCTGCCGGACTGGGCGAGCATCGTGGCTGCGTGACGCAGACTTGTGCTCGACTCAAATTTTTTGAATCGGCTCACATTTGACTTGTAGATCTTGAGATCCGATTCAACTCATGATTCACAGCATGTCAAAATTATTTGATTCGACTCAATTCAGACTCAGAGCTACAGAGATCCGATTCAACTCATGACTCAAACATAAATTAGAATCGATTCAGATCTGACTCAATGGTATCAGACTCATAACCCATATGATTTAGTGTGCACTGCCCACACGCTATATATATATATATATATATATATATATATATATATATATATATATATATATATATGCATGTATATATATATATATATATATATATATATACATACATATATAAAATATATATATATATATATATATATATATATATATATATATATATAATATATATATATACATGCATACATACATAATACATACATACGTACATACATACATACATGCATACATGCATACATACATACATACATACATATATATATATATATATATATATATACATCAGGGAAGAGGGGGGGGTCCTGAACACTCTAGGCATTATGCAAGAAATAGCTCTACTGCTGCTTCTGTATGGCCGAACCAGTAATTGTACTGTGTTTACTGAACACAAAAATGAACAAGCTATCCATATTCAAACAGTTCCTTTCAATGAAAATCCTCTAACCACTTGCAAAGAGCAACTTTAAAACAGATGATTATTTTATAGCGGTGTGCCGTATCCTGAACATGAAAATGTTGTTGTTCAGGATTACCTCACTGTAGCTGTTGTGGTACAAGCTATTAGTAGCACTAAAAAATGCTGGTGTAATTGCAAAAAAAATTGGAAGTCACTTCCTTATGGTTTCCTAAAGCCAACTGCTCTTCGAAGCCTACAAAATGATTCCTGTGAACTTCGCAACCTCTGTACACAAAGTATAGGTATAATTATGTGATCAGACTTTCATGTTTTGGTAGCGACAGGTCCATCATTTATGAATACTGCCATCTTTTTGTTATTTATGCACTGAACATGATGTGGGAGACGACCAAAGGTAGGTGTTCAGATATCCCCCCTCTTCCCCTATATGTGATGTGAAAACAGTTATTGCAAAATGATTTATTCGACAGACAGTTTGATGTCTACGCATCTTCATCTGTGTCTAATTAACGAAGGGAATTAGTATTTATTTAGACGCCAACGAAGATGCTCTAACATTGAAACATCTTGATCTGTTGAATATATTATTTTTGCTAAAACTTTGGGCATAATTGGAGATCAAGGTAAATTTTGATTCTTTGGAATTTTTATTTTGAATGCATGGTATTTTAACGTACAAAAATGACGATGCGACCACTCATTTTCCCTGCAATGATAACTTTTCAGTTGGCAAAGAAATAAACAATCAAAATCTTCACTCTACAAATATAGCACATCGCGTATAATCATCCGTACCTGGTGTGTCACGGACGTGATAAAGAAGAAGTTCAACACTTCATGCACTCGATTTAATACTCTTTGACATCGAAAACCGTATGTTTCTGCCTTAATTCGGTATGTATTAGGTATATATCGCCTTGGGCACAGCCTCGACTCGATAGGCCTTGGGCACAGCTGTCCAATACATCCTCGAAGGTTTAGTATGTATATTTACTAAGAAGGGAAGTGTGTTTAGTAAGGATATTTCCTAAATTTCTGGAAGTTTAATAGGTATTCTTACTAAAGTTACCTCTACAAAAGGTGGTTTTACAGCGGATTTTTGCTCCCAAGTCCAGTGGTCTCAGGAACAATATAGAGGGAGAAGACCCGTAGTTAAATTATTTTCTTAGACTGATTATAGAAGTACTTGAACTTGAAGTGCTTATATCTTGGGAATTTTTCATTTTCCAAATGAATGAGTCAAATTCGTTGAAATCACATTAGAAAACACCAGAAAAACAACATTTTGATAAAAATGTTTGCCATTTTTACACAAATCCTGTAATTGTCGATGGAAAGAATCAACCTCAATATAGGAGTCACTCACTTGTTCTCTCATGATAACCTCTCCTCTATATATATAAGTTTGAGACATTGCTTGAATTACACAGGTCAGGACTTCGAGCAATCGTGCTCAAATCACCTGAACAAAATCTATATAATGCCACGCATTCCAAAATACTTGATATTTTCATCAATAAAGTTGAACATGTGTTGCTATAACAAGAACAATGCTATTTTTTCACACAAAAAAGATCATGCTTGTATTCCAGACCAAGTTTTAGGATATTACAGAAGACATATAAACTGGTTAAAATATGTTATATCCAGTACACATTTCCTTCATATATAGGAGAAAAAAGGAATCTGCAGCCAAATTGATACCAAATGACCCAAATTACACAAATTGATACCATATATTTTTAAACCTTCGGATGACGTGCAGGCTTGAAAGAATACATCCATCTACCTCCTAGTAAAGGAACCTTTGTTTGTTATTTGTCACACGCGCGTCTGATATGATATCAGACGCGCAGGTGACGATAACAAGCCAACGGAATTGTATTCAGTGCAGATGCCAATTCCAGTGCAGGACGATGTCGGTTCCATTTTCTTTTTCACAATTACAACCAATTTATGTGTTGTGCTCCTGGTACTAGGATTGACCCGTGCATGATACTGATTGTGGATACCAAGCTTAACATTAATAATTATATGTAGTTATTGTAATTGGTTTTTGGTAAAGAACTTCAGTACTGGTGCCCTTCATTCTTTACTCACTGGCATATTAGAAGTTGACAATTGTATTGCTAAGCATGAATAATTATGCTGTGTTTTTACTCCCTACTCGTGTCATGACATAATATTCACACAGATACATGCTTCATATTATTTGTTCATAACATGCATTTGAGTCACAAGACTCAAATGACTCATTGCGATTCAAATGATTGACTCATGATTCAACTCATTTATTTTTTAGAAAGATGTGATTCAACTCAGGACTCAAAATATGTTTTGTGGAAAAGAATCGATTCAACTCTCGACTCATCCAAACACGATTGATTCATGAGTCGATTCTTGATTCAACTCGAGTCGAGCACAAGTCTGCTGCTAAGAGGATAATGGGGCTCCAAACATAGGTGAGGAGGCCCCCCCCCAAGACGAGAGGAGGCCCCTAATTTGAAAAAGGAGCCACCTAGGAGAGGATACGGGGCCCTAGAAATCAAGACAGTGCTAACAATTGGCACGGAGGCCCCCAGGATTGCAAAGGAGGCTCCAATACGGGAATGGAGGCCCCAGAAAATGAGAGGAGGCCCTAAGATGGAGGATAAAGCCAGTGGATATGAGATGAGGCTTCGGAGACGCAAAAACATGCCCCAAAACGGGTATGGTTCCACCAAGATAGAAAAGGATGATCCAGAGACGTGGCAATTGGCGGGAGGCACCTAATTCGGAAGGGGACGATACAAAATTGGAAAGACCCCATGATGAACGAAGGGGCCCCTAAAATAGGAGAGAAAGGCCATTGGATAAGAGAGATGGTTCCCAGGCGGGAAAGAAGGCTCCAAGACGGGTAGGAAGGTCTCCAGGAAATGACAAGGCCACTGAGATAGGAAAGGTTGCCTGTAATTTGGAAGAGGAGGCACCTGGGAGAGAAGAGGAGTCCACCAGGAGATAAGAGGCAACCCTTAAAATGGGCAAAGATCGAATCAAAACGCAAAGTAGGAGGCCCCTAATTTGAAAAAGAAGGCCTCTAGAAAAGAAAAGGAGGCTCCTGCCGGACTGGAGAGGAGTCCCTCAAGACGGAGTAGGTCTCCGGGACCGAATGAGGCCCCGAAGGCCGAGGGAGTTCCCAGGAAACGAGAGAAGGCCCTTAAGATGGGATGGGAGCAGGTATGGAAAGAGGTGAGATTTCCAAAATTGAAGATCCCCTCAAGACGGGTAGGGCTTTGCCAGGACAAAGGAGGAGGCCTACGAGGCGTGGTAGGATGCCACTAATTTGGCAGAGAATGCTCTGGAACATGAGAGGAAGCCCCATGCCATGTCAAAAAGGCCCCAGGTGACCAGGTCCTGAAAAAAATACCCGGAGGGCTTTTCTACTCCGAAAGGTGCCATCGGCTGAAAAACTCCTTCAGTGGCCGCAGTGGCATATCAAATGGGCAAATGTCGCCTCCTGAGAGGGATATCCCTAGTGAAAAAATCCCATGGGATTGACCCATCAAATTGCATGGGATTGTCCTTGTCAGGATATGAAACATTCCCCGGAGGCAATCGTTTGGGAATCCCATGCGGTTCCCTATGGGAATCCACTATGGGATTCCTATGTAAGAAAGCTTACATTTTTTTCGGCATGAAATTTTCAATATTTTAATACCCGACCGGCCGCAAGACGCCCGATCAGATCCCAGCCACCAGCTGTCCCTTCTCACTGCGTGTTTTTTTAATCCGCCCGACTGGACCCGACCAGCGCGCACCTGTGCGGATTAATGGCGGGAGCGAAAACACTGGAGCAATTAAGCGCCGAACTCGGGTTAATCACATCGTTCTGGCCCGCTACCCCGTCCCAACCAGTCAACAACAAGAATGTTCTAATGACAAGCCGGTCCCGATCGACATAAGGAGAAAGGCCGGCCAGCTGTGAGGTCGGTGGCCCGGTGAAGTCAGTGGAAATTTCCAGACATACAGACCGTCCTGACAGTCCCAGGCGGCTTCACCATACACACGGCCTAAGGAGAAGAGAGAAAAAGCACTCCCACCAATCAAGAAGAAGAACACAGTCCGGAGCCCTGGGAGTCGCTAGAAATTATAAAATGCGGAGCTACGGAATGGAAGAAAATCTGGCAGCCTGGCAGAAGGGGGCGAACAATCTCTCTCGCGCTCGATCTCGCTCTCGCTCGGAGACACTCTCTGGGACGCTCTCTCGCTCGGAGACACTCTGGGACGCTCTCTCGCTCGGAGACACTCTCTGGGACGCTCTCTCGCTTCCGCTCATAGACTCTCACTCGGGCAGTCTCTCACTCACGGACGGAGCTCAGGCAGCGCCGAGACGACCGAAGAGGCCAGCCGAACAACAAAAATGTGAGTGCCATCTGTCTGTCATGCCTTCTTCCTTCTTCAAACCGGCCTATTTTCTATCACAGCTATTTCCCCCCTCAACCTAACTCATTGCTGAAAGGAGCGACCCATCTTATGAGGGGGGGGCAAATAGGCTAAATTCGATGTGATGTGTGAGGGATGTGCGAAACGGCCGGTGGCGCCGACGTCGCACGCCTAGTATAGAAGGGCAGGGTATGTAGGTATGTGTGGAGAGGGGAATTGGACAAAGAAGGCGTGTGCTAGAAACGTGTCCCGGTCCTGTTGGCGTTCAATGTAAATACATGTAAATATATTACCCTTGATGATATAAATGTTTGAGTGCACCAGCACTCAAACATTTATGTTTGAGTCACAAACCCCTCACTCGCCACACCCGCCAAACCACCGAAACCACCACCCCCACAGCCCACCGACGGCAGAGCCGCCACCCCTACACCTACACAGTCTCCGAGGGATTTTATACTATTCCCAGGGTGAATTATCCAGGGATTCTCACTGAGAAATCCCAGTGGGGAAGCCCAGACCGTGATGGAATTTATGAACCAGCATAAACCCCACTGGTCTTCCCAGAGCATGTTCATGCAACAGGATGAAACGATGTACGACACGCATATTTTGAGACAAACAAATGATATCTGACGTGTATTTATCCGGCGTTTTTGCAAGATCAGTCAACATGTTGCATCTCAACCACTGCCGGCGCTCATGTACTCCTTACTTTTCAGTTGGCGAGCAAAATAATAGCAAAGAGTAGGGCTTCAAGTGGGGTAAGATATAATGAAGAATAAAGCTAAGCTTCAGAAAAAAACAAACTTAACCTAGTCTAAGCTCTTGCTTTAAAAAAAAACATTAAAATTAAAAGGGTATTATTGCTGCTTAAGGTATGTACAAGATAAGTTTTGCACACATTTTCCCTCCATGAGGCAAACAAAGGGTTAGGTTTGGTTAGATTAGGTTGGGGTAAACTTTTTCCATTAGACCAGACATAGCATTTCAGGGGAAAAAAATGTACAAACACGTCTCTGAACACGATGAAGATGATGGAACTATTCGCTCTTGTGGAAATTTGTTAAGATTTTGGTATTCTTCATAATTTTTTCCTTTTTTGGGGAAAAAAAGTTTAACAAAAAAAAATTAAAATGAACATTCTATCAACTTGCGTGCTTGCATATTGCACAGAAAACAGGAAAATTTGTGATATTTTTAATTTATAAAAACGTGTTTTTCTTCAAAAGCAGTTTGTGGTAGGTTAGGTTAGGTTAAGATAGACTTTCTTAGGTTGGAAAATTTTCAGACAAATTGTTTGAGATTTGTCAAATAGTATTTTTTGCTTCTCTAAAGGGGAGCTTAGGCCTGGATAAGATAGGCTGTCACATTTTTATTTTTTAACATAACTTTTTATGCTGTTACCTAATTCAAAGCCCATTTTCTAGTGTTATTTTACTCACGAACTAAAAAGTAAGCATTTGCACATAAAATGAGAAGTCCCATCATCTTAGTCATATTCATAAACATTGCATTCGAAGGATAACTTCCAATAATTCATAGTACACCTTAAAGCACAACCTTACTAGCAAAATATGTGACTCATTCATCCTGTGAACCTAAATGATAATAGTATTGTTGTTAAAACCACCTGCTGTACAAAAGATGTGAAGCCTGTCCTGGCAGAGGCTTAGGCAACCATCAGCATAGGTTTCTGATTTTGTTTTGTGTGGGGGGGGGGGGGACGCACAATACACAAAGGTAATGGGCAGGCTAAAATGGACTTTGGGCATACCTTATAGGGTGTCATGTTAAAGGTTGAAATTATTGGGGTGGGGGACAGCCAGCATTGGGGGGGGGCAAGTGCCCTCCGAAAAACATACAATGCTACACCCCTGTATGTAGGAGTATTATTGCAGCTTAAATTAACTAAGAGATGAGTTTACACAGTTTACCTTCATGAAGCATACAAAGGGATTAGGTTTTGTTAGGCTAGATTAGGCTCTTTTCTAAGCTAGAAAACAAATATTAAACAATGTTGTTTTTTCTGATAGTATTAATACAAAAATTAAAACTTGTTTTTCTTCAAAAGCGGTTTGTGGTAGCTTAGGTTAGCTTAAGTCAGGCTTTTAAAAAGAATATTCAAAAACAGCTAGGTTAGGTTCAGTTAGCTTAGTTGAGGTGTTTTTAATTTAACAAATTTCGAGATAAAAAAATGTTCATATTTTTTTATCTCATTAAAAACGTTTTCTTGCATGGAAGGTTAGGTTAGGTTAAGATATGTTGCATTTTTTTCTCATTTCGAACATTACTTTTAACGCTATATTACCCAACTTCAAGCCCCTTTATGGGTGTCATTTTTCCTCCCAACTGAAAAGTATGCATTTGTAGAAGAAATTAGTTATCACATCACAATCTTGTTAAGCACATTCATGAACATTGCATTATAAAAAGAAATTCCAAGAAATCGAAAATTACCTTGAGCTACAAATTTAGCTAGGTACCTATCTAGGTACCTATCTCAATCTAGGTACATACCACAATCATGATCAGCTCTCCAAATCACCAGTTCCAGCTTGCAGTAGCATTTCATTTAGACATCAGCCTTGCCCTGAAACACACAACCGTTACCATCGTCACCACACTATACTTTCTCTCGTGTCCGTGAATCCAATATAATTGACTATCGTTTTGTAATGTTCGTAAGATAGAAGGCTAGCCCGTGTGGACCTGACACAAAAAGATTCAAACAGGCCGGCGGTCGCCAACTGCAAATAACACAGTGATGATCGAAGTAGCGTCAGCTGATGATTGGTCTGATGACTGATCCTCCATTGTGAATATTTAAAATGTCGTTCGAGCCACTGTTATGGCTGTTTCAGAACCACGTATTTTGTCTGACATATTGAGTGTCTACATGACTGATTAAGCTCTTAATTAATTATTCGTTGGTCTTGGTGCACGTCGCTATACCGCACTTGAAATCTCTTAGCATGGGCATCTTAGTCTCTGGGCATGTTAGGTACGGTTGCCCAAAAAGGAGAGGCCTCTTAGATGCCTGAGGGATTTGGCACCTAAAAGTCGTGACGGGGTTCCGATACGCTATACGGAACTGCCCCAATTCTACGATAGGACTGTTCTGGTTTTTCCATGGGATGCTGTATAATTAAATGGGATTTGGTTTTGATCATGCGACAATCCAGGTTTTCCTCCATGGGACATATGGGATCCCATATGTCCCATGGAGAATAAATGCCAATCCCATGGGATTTTTTTCACTAGGGATAAGCTCCCAATAATCGGTACGGGGCCCTCAAAAGTCGCGCTGGGGCAACCAAAACTCGCGTCGGTCCACCCGAATTCGCACAGGGGGCTCCAAATAAATACGGTGGACCCCCAGAAAACTCGCTCCAAGGCCCGAAAATTTGCAACAGGAACCGCCAAAATCGCGTTGGGGCCATAGCTAAGTACACGCGCCCCGCAAACTCGAACCGATCCCCCAAATTATCGCACTCGGGACCCACAATGCCCATCGGTAGTCACACAAATTTGGTCTGGGTATGGAAAATATTCACGTCGGGGCTCCCAAAATTGGCGTCTAGGGCCCCACATAAGCACAGTGCAACGTAAAAAATCGCATCGGCATCCGGAAAAATAGTTCAGCCCTCCAAAATAAGAAGGAATTCCAAAAAATAAAAGTCCGGGTCAGGAAAATGGCTCTGGAGTACCGAACAAATCACCCGAAGCCTTCACATATCGCGTACGGCCAGGAAAAAAACATACCGGAGCTTGAAAAATCGAGGTGGGATACAAAAACATGGAGCGAGGGGCTGACAAAATCATGCAGGGATTCGGACTTTAAAACAAAATTGAGAAAATATTTACAAAAATCGTGTTGAGCCTAGAAAACTGGTGTTTGGTCTCCGGAACCACGGGCTTGGGCCCGATAAGTCGCGCTGGGATCCAGCAAAATCGTACCGAAGTCCCAAAATCGTACGGGGGCCCACACATGTGCGTTAGAAGCCCCAAATAAACACAGCAGGACCCTAAGAGCACAACGGGGGCCAAAAATGCAACTGGCCCTCCGAAGCGCACAGAGTCTCGCAAAAAGCGACCGGGCCTTAAAACATGCGTTGCAGCCCGAAATAAACATACCGCGAGCTGTAAAAAATACACCAGAAGCTCTCAAGGCATACAGGGGCCAGGAGACCGCACAATGGTCTGAAAAAGAGGCTGGGGTCGCAAAAAAACAACATGGTCCCAAAACGAACAAAAAGACCGGGCACTAAATAAACACATCGGGATCTTCGAAATCGCCCAGACACCTAAACAAATCCTCGGCGCATAAAAAAGCAACAGAACCCTAAAACGAGCAGGGGTTTCGAAAATGTGTTGGGCCCCTAACAAAAATGAATTGGATCCCTAAGACGCATCCTTAGACGAAGAAAGACGCAACGGGTCAAAAAAAGAACACTGAGGCATGGCCTCGGTTCGGTAGCCAATCTGTGAGCATATGTAATCAAAGATATGAGGTGCATCAAAGCCCAGCGGGTATCCGCATTTCTTAACCACCAAAAAATGTGGGAAAATTGGGGAACTAATGATCGAATTTATTTCCTTAAACTTTCGCAGCGAACGCCCATCCGAAGCATTCCATCGCGTCAAATGTAGCGCAAGTCTATCATATGGCATTAATTAGCAAAACGTAGGAGGCCTAGCAGAAACCGTAGCATCGCACGAAATGTGGCGAATGCGCCGAATGCGCAAGATGGGTATGCACGTGCGTGAACGTTGGGGTCTTGGCGACCGGGCGCTATGAACTGGAATGGTTGAAACTTTGAAATTTTACATTTTAAAGTGATTTGTATAGGTGTAATTTCAGGAGCGTTGAGGAAATAAGCAGACCAAAATGAACATGGGGTGGGGGTCACATTCAATAGGCTTGCATGTTAGAAATTGAAATAATTTCGGGTGGGGGAAGCAAGCATTAAGAGGGAAGTATCACCCTCAAAGTTAAGAATGAGCGGTTCTGCTTTCGCCCCACCCTCCTTGCTCTCTAGATTTGTGGCTGGTATTTTCCAGTGGAGTGGTTTACACAACTGAATGGGGGAGTTCAGACTTCGGCGTACCCACCAATCCGCAAAGATTTTGAGCGGAAGTTCCATGGAGGGTACAAGCCCCCTCCCCCTGCACCATACCACCGACAGATTTATCATTTTGCCAAGGAGGTGTCATTTCTCCAGAGCGGCGGCTCTTGGTCCGGAACATTTGGACGGGGTACGCTCCGATCTCCCAGAGGGGCACCATTTGTATTTGTATGAGGAGTGCCTTTCGCCGAAAAATTCGCGGCGTGCGTTTGGACTCCCAGAGGACTGCCGCTCCCAGGCCGAGGAGCGCGTTGCGCTGAGAAATTCGAGGAAGGGGTACACTGGAACCTCCAAGGGAGGCGTCCTTCGGGATATAAGGGGCGCCGCTTTCGCTTCCTCCTCCTTGGATCAGCCCTTGCAACATATCCTAGCTGGCAACGCCACTACCTCTCGCCGATTTGCTACCAGTGGCCAGTCGTTCGACTCAGGGGTGTCGTTTTATATACCTTTGAGGGGGAACTACTGTAGGGCGGCTAGGTCGGGGGTGGGGTCGGTGTGGGTGGAGAGAGGGATGGATGGGGGAGGGGTTGGTAGGGGTATGTTCGTAAAGGAGGGGGAGGAGTGGTCTGGTCATGTCTTTGTAGGGGAAGGGGGGGGTAATAGGAGTTGGTAGGGGTGTTGGTTCGGTCTTGAGTGGTTGGTCTAAGTAGCAGTCGTCTGAGTTTGGAGTAGTTGGTCTTGTCGCTGTCGGAGGCGTTTGTGTGGTCTTGGGCCACCGGCCGGCGGCCATGTTTGCTACGCTCACGGGCGCTGGGCGGGTTCTCCCGCCCGTGCCGATCTCGTTTCCGGTGTCCCACCGGCTTCCAGCCGGTGCGGCCCACAGCGAGCGGTGACCCGCGAGTCCACGCTGTAGTATGTGCTGTCATCATGTGTCATATCATCATGTCTTCGTATAGTCATCTTGTCGGCGCCCCGTAACTCGTCATCATAACACAGATTTATATAGCGAGGCCAAGTTTCTTACTACACCACTTCCATTCGTGAGTGAACCTAGCTTGGTCGTGGCGCCAGGGAAGGATAGAGGAACCGCGTGGTTGGAGAGACTTAGGGGGTGGGGGGTCATAAGAGTAATGGGCGGACATTGGAGTTGGAAATGCGTCCGTCACCGGCCCTCGTCCAGCTTCGGGGCCCTCTTAAGTGCTAGGGTCACTCTTGTTTCTCTCCATGTCATCCACCTGCATGCTCCCACGGGTCACCGGACTAGCAAATTGAGGGCCTAGGTAATTATCCTGGTTAAATTTTGGCAACGATGGTTTCTGACAGCTAGATGCGTACGCAGAGTTCCAACAGCTCCCACTGGTCCTTAACTACCCATAGCTACTTCATGCATGCTCTCACGTAGTCCGTTCATTTCTATCTTCCATTCCGAACATTCGCTCTCTACTAAAAGTGTTGGCCCGATATTTTCCCTTCCAGTTGTACGTGCGCATTCAGCGAGTCTCACTCTCCCAGACCGTTGCTTAGGGCTTTCTAGCCCAAAGTTAAATGTTAATTACCCGTGCTTAGGTCCACAACTGTGACCGGCTGACGCGACACTGTTGGTTGGGAATGATATACTATTTTCCGTTACTGCCTTCAAGGCTCGATGACACTGGGCTGCGACATTCCGTTAGTTTCTGATGGTCTTATGTCTGGGCTTGGGTAATAATGGCCGACATACCTACACTTTAAATGAATCAACGCCTTGCCAGGACTTGCATGCTCGAACTTGCGATCGGCAGGCACCCCCACAGGTGGTCCTGGGCCACAAATCGGTCGGGATGGCCCCCCTATCGTCTTTCTAACCTATCCTGCCCGGGGTCATATATAGAGACCCACAAATCCCCTGCCTGTCCTATCCTTGGGGGCTTACGGAACGCCAAACCACATCTTCCTTGCCTGTGCCATAATCTAGAGGCCCAGGCCTACTGGAATAGCTGAGACGGGGAAGGAATACCAACCTGGCCGTTTTTGGCTGTTACCTAAACTGTGCGCACAGATTCATCCCGACCCAAAATTGGGTGCCGCTGCCTGCGAGCTTACCCATGGACCCCGTCGGGTCTGACCACCCTCGGGATGCCCTTCCGCGCTCTGTGATCACCAGGTCGGAGGGATTTGCGGCCTATAATTACTCAAGTTATCCAGCTGCCCTGTGAAATGTCCAGTCTTTCTCGCACGCTTTCCCAGGGGTACAACCAACAGTGTTTCGTCATTTCCCGTCTACTATCAACCATCCTCCGTCTCCTCCGAAGAGAAGAGGGCGGAGGCTATTCGTAGCTCACGTTTGGGCCCATGGAATTTATCGCCCGTGGAAGAGCGGCTTGCAAACCGTCTCCTCGCTAAAATGCGTAAGTCGTCTCACGTTTTTCCTTCACAGACGGTAGTCGGGTTCGTCATGTCCTGTATTGCCGGTTAGCTTTTACATTAAGTAACGGACGAACCCGGAATTAATTCCCTGTTAAATCCCTCATTCGCACCTAGTACGTTTGGCCACTTAATGGTCAGTGCACTGTTCGTTCCACAACGGCATCAACTTAAGACTTTTGGACCTCCGAATGTTTACCCGGCCCGCAGCATTCAAGGGTAATACATGCACTGACAGGTACAAGGTCTGAGGGCGAGTTTCCAGCGATTTCCCGGTAAACGTTGTTTCCCCATCGAGACTGCTTTGCGATATTTCATGGACATTTGCTGTGGTGAGGAGTTCAAATAACCATACATATGGTGCCAAAGGTATGCCGCGAATGTACAACTTATTCATCTGGTAGCAGCACTTAAAGGGAGGTGCCGCGTCTCGGACCAGGCTAGGTCGACCAGGGTCAGCGACACTACAAGGTCAACTTTCAACTTCGTGTTCCCTGTAGCAACCGGTAATGTGCTGAGGGGATCTGTATCACCGTGACGCAATGCAGTTGACAAAAGGGCGATACAAGGGAGCGTGGGCGACCTCGTGTCGGGTCACGGGGTTTGTTTTTAGTCATAGTTTGCTACTTGCTCGCTTAAAAGTCTCCGGCATATCTCGGCGTGACATAAAACTCACACAACCTTCAACAGGGTCCTCTATAATTAACTTGAGTCTCAAGTCCATTCCTTTCTAAGTGGAATGTTATCCCCGGTTCCATATATAAATCAGCTTCCTAGGTTCAGTTGCTCTGTACTATTACTCCGTACCATTCAAAGCAGGTGGAAGTATCGTAGGCACGTGTTGCTATGGTTTAGTGACCCGGGGAATTTCGGGGAGTTCGGTGTGCCTGGGGAGAATTCACGACTTTACCCAAGTTAGTGGTTCCTGCCGCATCACTTCCCAAGGTCGAGGACCCTCGGCTCGGCGCCTTCGACCGGGTGACATGTTTAATTTCGGAAGAGGTGTTTGGCGTTTGATTGGAGAGCGAGGGAGCGAGAGAGAGAGAGAGAGAGAGAGAGAGAGAGAGAGAGAGAGAGAGAGAGAGAGAGAGAGAGAGAGAGAGAGAGAGAGAGAGAGAGAGAGAGAGAGAGAGAGAGAGAGAGAGAGAGAGAGAGAGAGAGAGAGAGAGAGAGAGAGAGAGAGAGAGAGAGAGAGAGAGAGAGAGAGAGAGAGATAGAGAGAGAGAGAGAGAGAGAGAGAGAGAGAGAGAGAGAGAGAGAGAGAGAGAGAGAGAGAGAGAGAGAGAGAGAGAGAGAGAGAGAGAGAGAGAGAGAGAGAGAGAGAGAGAGAGAGAGAGAGAGAGAGAGAGAGAGAGAGAGAGAGAGAGAGAGAGAGAGAGAGAGAGAGAGAGAGAGAGAGAGAGAGAGAGAGAGAGAGAGAGAGAGAGAGAGAGAGAGAGAGCGAGAGAGAGAGAGAGGGAAATACGGAGAAACCGACGGACAGAGCGACAGGGGGGGAGGAGAGATCGGGGGTATTCCCACCTTGTCAGTTTGCACATCTTACCCACTGAGTTACGTGGGGTCCCAGCCGATCTACGTTACTTTCATTCCCCCACGGAAAAATGGGGGGGGTATTTGACTGTAGTGAGCCAGCAGACCTGCCCTACTGCATTCACGTCTTTCAGGAACCAAGTGGTTCTCCCGTCGTCTAAACTCACATTAGTAATGTGCGTGCGTGGTTATGTATTCATTTCTACCACTAATTTCTCAACTATAAACATTCATGTATCATGAACACAGCAACCTTGAAGCCATGCTCCATAATACCCTTGATCGTCACACACTTCGCTCCTCCCCTTTACCCTTCCCGGGGCTGCCAATATCACCGCTCGTTGGGGCCATCACATACACAAAACGACCGGTGGCGGACGGGTCACATTTTGGGCATGATGAGTGAAAGATACTTCGCCACTCCCTGGTCTGGTTCACTCACATTTCGCGCTGTCAGCTTCGTTTTCACTGTCTGGCAGGGGTGGCCCAGTCGACCCGCACGCGAGCTAAATTCACAGTTTAACTCATCATTGTTCACATTCACTGCACTTCACAAACGTCTCAACTGCTGTTTAGGGCAGTGTGATTCCGACCATCTTGGGTGGTCTGCCCCCGACGACTCTCTTGGGTGGTGTGCCTCCGACGACTGCCTTGTGTGGTGTGTCCCGACTTCCCCCCGGGGTGGCGCTTAAAAATGGCGCCGCCCCTGGGAGCGGCCGGCCCCAGGCGTCAGGCAACGCGCGCCATCTCTTTGTGTCCCGTGGCCTGGCTGGTGGTTGATGGTGCCGGCTGGTGACGCTGGTGGCTGGTGACTGGTGACTGGTGACTGGTGACTGCTGGCCGCTGATTGGCGGTTGGCGGTTCCGGCTGTCCAGAGCGGTGGCTGCTTCTAGGCTACTGGGTCAGGCTGATACCCTGTGGCTAGGCGGAAGTTATTGCTTGTTTTGGCGGCGGCACCAAGTGGCCTGCTGTTGACAATAGGGTGGGCGCGTTTCCGGTCGCGGCGGCTGGATGTCTCGCGGGTCGAGCCGCATGGCGACTGCATGAAACGCCGTATTGAAAATGTAAGCCGTCTTATACTACCGCTTCAATGTTTGCGTAACCTACCCCCGCAATTATTTCAACTTCTAGCATGGGAGCCAATGGAATGTGCCCCCGATTAATTTTGGTCTGCCCATTGCCTTCATGTACTTTGCCCCGTCCAATCATTTCAATCAAGATAAAGATCATCAAGATAGATCACAAGATCATCAAGATCATCAAGTCATCGGTGGGCCGACCCTTGGGGCGAGGTGGGGTCCCTCTCACAAATTTCTTCAATTCGCACCACGACAACTTCTGAACGGAGCGTAATACATCAATAAGGAAAGAACGGTAAGGTTCCTTGATCAATTCTGTATCATGAAAGGCTGATGCAATCTTCCTGGGATGGCTGAATCAATTTGAGAAAAAAATTCCAATACGAAATGCGTACCCTGAACTCCCCTAGGCGCACAGTCTAAAACCGGCCGCGTTTCCGTGTTTTTACTTACCCTCAGCTGGGTGGGCCGATACGCAAACAGCTGTTGGTTTCCAATCCAGGCGTACATGATCCATGGATTAGGCCCCTCCACAGGACAATTCAGTTGCTATTTAAAAAAGGTCCCCTGTGACAAAATATATATAGGTCAATTATAAATTCAGCAATTGGGTGGCGCGGCACAGATGTGTCGTGTCCTCCGGGTGGCTCCGAAAACACCTGCGGTGAAAACTTGGCGCGTGCACTGATAAAAAACTGATATCGATCGCAATCGCCAAATGCGTCATATATGTAGCTAAAAGACACCCCAGCAGCTGATTGCTATTATCCAGGCCTGGTCATTACCCTGGTATCTGGTTGCCATGCTACCTTCTGCAAGTGTTTAAAGCAAAAGATACCTCGCTATTCTGTGGCTTGCCATGGGTATTCTGTAGCCTTGGTTATTTCCAATGTTTCGTGTAGTTACGTTCTTACATGTGATATATCCAGCCTAGTGTTGGTGAGTAATACCTTATTCATGTTGTGTAATCTGTAAATTTTTACATTAAACTTGATGCTGCATTTTTAGGAAAAATTGTAGAAACATGTTTCTGAATGCAGTTGACGCAATGAAGCAATGCATTCCAGTGGGAAATGCATGCTTTTCAGTTGGCAACAATTTTTGTGTCATGCTTGACAAAGCTGGGGTAGTTATTTGGGCTTTAGGGCGCTTCGACCAGAATTGATCATTCGCGAAAGCTGGGGTATAAAGTTTCTATGCTATAAGGGTATTACTGGAGATCAAGGTAAAATTCGATTCTTTGGAATCTTTTAATACAGTGTATTTTAACATCAAAACACGATGTGACCACTCATTTTCTCAGCAAATGATTACTTTTCAGTTGGCAAAGGAATACACTCATAATCTTCCCTCTACAAATATAGTAAATCCTGTATAATTATCCAGGTAATCTTTACCTTTCAGCCGACACATACTGCCAAGGTTAGTGATTTGGAAAGAGGTGTACGGTGGGGAACAGTGACTTCACAGGAGTCGGGTGTTGGTAAAGATTACCACCTAACCTAGACTAAGATAATGTAGCATAATATACAAAATGTATCATAGCATAATATAATATAATCTAATCTAATCTAATGTGACCTAACCTAACCGGAAAACCAGAATCCTCCGAAGCAAATTTTCGGCCATGACGTCATGAAATATATGCGACATTGTATGCGGCACCTCTT